>LQRL01022964.1:15790-26535 GCA_001703475.1 Hydroides elegans
GTCGAAATTACGGGGGTTTGAACTTAGACGAATTTGAGATATTTTGGGATATTTATACACCACTTTGTCCGCGGCACTTTGGTATGAAGCTTCTGTCCTAGGGTTCTGAGACTTCACACAGGGTAAGAATATATATTACAGATGTGCAACTTTTAGGTTTCAGTTTGATCGATCAAAATTTGGCGAAATCACGGGGGTTTGAACTTAGACGAATTTGAGATATTTTGGGATATTTATACACCACTTTGTCCGCGGCACTTTGGTATGAAGCTTCTGTCCTAGGGTTCTGAGACTTCACACAGGGTAAGAATATATATTACAGATGACGAATTTGAGATTATTTTGGATATTCATACACCACTTTGTCCGCGGCACTTTGGTATGAAGCCTCTGTCCTAGGGTTTCTCAACTTCACACAGGGTAAGAATATGTATTACAGATGTGCAACGCCGAGATTTAAATTTGATCAATCAACAATTGTCGAAATTAGGGGGTACTGAACTTGGACGAATTTGAGATATTTAGGGACATTTGTACAGCACAGAAAGATTACACGCATATTGTGACTTTGTGAGGACTACGTATGTGGACGAAATTGTTAGGGCAACGGTGTGAGAAAGACTTTGTGGGAAAAACGTTGTGAGAGAAACGTTGTGAGAAAGACGTTGTGAGAAAGACGTTGTAATGACATCGTTGTGAGAAAGATATGCCTTTTTACCTTCTTCTTTTTATTGACAATTATTCGTGATAAAGAATGTTTTGCATAGGCTGGGGGCTTTGCATCTCTGATGCCTATGTTTTAAATATGATATCGAAATATATGAATTATATGAAGCCAGGTTTAATTTTGCTTTCATGATAATGCAAGTTTATTTTTGTCTTGGTAGCTTGAAAAGTATGAGGATGCAGTTGCTGCGGCCTATACCTTCCATATGGCCAACCGAGACCATGAAATCATGCAAGACAACATCGACTATTACCGATTAGTGCCGGAGGTGGATGATAGCTTTTTTGTCGATTTGGAAAAGAAACGCTACCAGGTATGTCATGAGCTTTAACATTTCCGTTATCTTTTGTTTGGACCAACCGATAAGCCCAATTTTTATTTATCGAATGATAGCGTAAGCATAGCGTATGTAGATGAATTTAGTAATGACGGAGAAGTAATAAGTAAACAATACAACTTTAAGTTAATAAGCACGCCGTAGCAACTCATGAACAACAACGGTTGCAACCATTTACGTCTGAAATGTCAAGCATGATCGCGTACGACCTCCAAATTCTTGTTAAATGTAACACACTCATTGTATCATATGTCATTAATATATGTGCATATAAATATGCCAATAGCTCATAGTTCATATATAAAGTGATTTGATTGTTTCCCCCAACGAACAGATAACGTATGACAAGGGCGTGCGTCTCTACAACAACGACCAGTACCTGCTTGTGACCGTAGAAATGGAACTGGCTCTCACTCAATTCTACACCGAGGCGGAACAGTGTCGTCTACTCTGCGAAGATCCCCATGACCACGAGAGCTTTCCACAATTGACCCATGCGGTCGCGGGTAACAAAAGGCTTATTTATGTTTTTTTTGCATTGTTGTTTAACCTTCATCAATCGCGAGAATAAAACTATGTGCCGCCTTCCGGAACCAATAGGTAACCAATAGGTTTTGAATGAAAAAGAACATGCACTGTATATTTTTCAAAATAACAAATTTACATATAACATTACTTTAAAACACCGAGTTTTACTTTGTATTTTATGTGTTTTCAGACCACTGGGTGTCTGCGATGCAGTGTCGCCAGCGCTGTGAACTGAGTATGAGTACGTACGAGGGAGAGTATGTGCCTCGTATGCTCGCCGAGATCTACAACTACCTGCAGTTCTCCTATTATAAGAGTGAGAATCCCATTTTTGTATGTTTTTTCCCGCAATTTGTTTTAGTTTGTGATATATAAAGGTAACAAGGGTATTAAATCATGTTATATAAACAGTAAATTTATAAAAAAAGTGACTTTGATTAATGTATATTATAAGTACTTTAAAGTCATAAGTCCCCATTCATAGTTTTAGGGGCTATTATTTCGAGGTATCCGTCTGGATGTCCGTCTGTTTGTCGGTCATTGCTCTCTTGTACAGGGAAGAACCTAGAACAAAGGGTTCAAGATACATCGCGAACATTTGGTGCTTTTCAAAACATAGGAATTTACGGGCTAACGTTATGAACAGTGGGTCATGGACATTTGGTGAGAGTCTTAAGTTGGGAGTGTAGATTTATGCCTTATGATTGTTTTGATCGTATCCACAAAACTAGAAGTGACAAATATGAGTTAAATATCAATCAAACGACTGCACCACTCTCAATTAAGGGACGGTTTGGATCCGTTTCATGTCTTTCATAAACACCACCTTGTAAGAAACCAACAAGCCAGAGAACGAACGATGAGGTTGCACTCTACTTAAGAAAGACTGATAAAGTTTATAAAGTTTAATGAATTATATATATTTTTTATAATCTTGTTAAATCATTTTATTATAAATGACACATCTGCATTTCCTATCAATCTTGAAACTAATGATATAGCCGCTCAGTTACAATTTCCCAGAATGATCAGAACCCTTCACATTTGACATTTGTTAGGTAATCCCTTGAACTTTATATCCCACTAATGATGTTGATTTTTCTAAACGCTCTCATTTGTTTTGCATTTGAAATGCATAACTTTCGCTGTCAATGGGAAATGTAACATTTCGCTGAATGTTACAATAAGTTAGCAAAATGTGGTCCAGAAATTCAAGCCCTTCCATTATGTATTTGGACATATGACCCGGCTCATAAAGTGAATCAATTAATTGAATTTTGATAGTTTGAACTTTTTTTGAGATGTCGCAGTAACAAGACCTTTGCTTAAGGATCCGCGTCTTCTCTGAAATATACTGTCTTTTGATTTTTTTTCTTTATTTTGAATATTAGATGGCGACATTTAACTGATTCTATCTATCAGTGCGTATTGGCCTACTTAAACGTACTTTTCCTTCGATTATTTCACTAGTAAAAATGGCATCTGTAGGATTGGAATATGATTGATGCCAGTCATTTTGAATCGGTCAACTTGATCAAGCAATGAGCGGTCTCTATCCATCCGTGATATCTCTGACTAGTATTAGCGATATCAGATGATTAGTTAACATGGCATCGGGATTTGAAATTTCCACAATGCAAGTTAAATCTGAATATTTATCTTCATAGCAGTCTCGAGTTTATTTTTATATATACATGCAATGTATTGTACTGTATTTTGTATTGACCCTGTCGATAAGATAAGTTCAGAGGACATTTTAATGAATGTAAACTTAATCATGCTTTGACTAAATTATCGGTTTCAGTCTCAAAATGTAAAACGTAAACCTTGACCTTTTATGAAAGAGCAGATTAAATTCTTATATCAAATCATAATTTTTATGATGAAACTATCTTAAACAGCCTTACCCGTTTCCTCTCAAACCCCCGAGACATGCCAAAAAGCACAGTTTCTTATATTATATATTCACCTAATTATTTGCTACTTGAGCATGAATAGAAAATATAGAAAATCGGTGACACCGTCTATTCACTGTAATGCAATGGAGCTTGAACGACGTCTCATTTCATAACCGTGATTTCCAATGGCAATCCTTTGTGACCCAGGCAGCCCTCCATCTGAGATGGAATGTCTGTTAGATTGGAGATATGAAGGGTTCATTACATTTATTGCGATAGGTGCTAAATAGATTATAATTGCAGGGCTGATATAGCTGTCTTTTTGAACAATCGAAACCCTTTTGTTTACCAAACTAAACGTTGTTCTGTATGATACAGTTGTATTTTAATCCTATCTCCGATTGATTAAAAAATATGCCAAACTTAATGATTTGAAACAGTTCTAAAGCTTAAAATACGTTAACAGAATTGAGTAAACGTATTTTACACAGAGCCCCTCATAGCTTACAAAAACTAAACAACAAAATTATAGTAATAATCCCAAATACAAGATTGCGTGCAAGTGTCGAGTTTTCAAATTCATCAAGTCAGCACTTTTTTTCGTGCGCTCTGAAATTGCAACCCGTTATAACACGGCCCCTCGAGTCGCCTTAAGTATGGGGTTTTGGGACTGTAGTGAGCCGTGGATTATCGGCTAATTTGATAGTGCGCTTTTAAATGCTATAATCATCCAGTCAACTGTATCGGGGCATATGCATGGTATCGTGATTATAAGGAAATGGGAATTTTCGATTTTTTGTACTCAATGCACTTGTTGATTGTTTGCAATAAGGCTGGCGTGATTATTGGTGATTTCGTATTAAGCTGATTGTTGATTACTAATACAGCCCTTGTTGCAATTGAGATACATGTATATTCCTTCCATCCGCCGTGGTTTGACGAGATGCAGCTTTGGCAAATTATCCATTTGGCAATTTATATTTGTATATGTACCCGGTATCAAGATACCGTCCACCCCATCCTTTGTCGTGTTTTATGGTAAGTTTTGAATTTAGCTGGACATCATTTCTGATTCAGAATATAGCACTCGCTGTAAACTTCTAAATAAAAGCATTTCATGCGAATTCCATTGCGGTGTTGACCTGTAGTCCCTATTTAGGATTAAAGGGACATAATATGACACTCAACCATACAGAGTCTGTGACCTATTATGGTTATTTATGCATCATAAAATATTTCAGGAACATAACAGGTCAGCAGTGAATAGAGCATTTGTTTACATAGCTGTAGCGGTCGCATCATGTGTCCTTATTGGGGTAAACCAGAGGTGAACAGCGCCATAAAGCGGCTCTTTATAATACGAATTTTAATAAAACCAAGTCCATTTACACGTTCAGTTTATGAGGCCTACGGTATCATAAAAGGAAACGATCGGCGATTCTCTCCGACTTAATAGCGGTGTCGTTCAATGTGCGTTATAATTGAATGGGCGTCAGACACACAAAATGTTACTGTTATAAAATCCGAAGGCTCAATGGTGGAAGTCGTCTCACCCCCGTGCAAGCGATATTGCAAGAAATATGAGGGGAGTGTGTTTCCTTTTGTGCAAAAGGACACACTGAGACATGATAAAAGCATTGAATTTTGGTTCAAAAGACGCCGTGTTTTTTGTTGTGTGCCGATGTGTCTTTTTTTTTATGTCTCTTGTCAAAGCGAAGCAGCTAATTGAATCCTCTCCGTCACTGAAAGATGGCGTTTTTTCTGTTATTATCGCTCACTCCACGTGCGGGTCAATGTCGTGGACTTCAATCGGGGTTCATTTTAAAGCTTTGCTTAAAAGTCAATTTTATTTTTTCCATTATTATTTTGTATGAATACATTGACCGTAAAACTTGGTGGATTTTAAGTAAAATTGATAGATCAAGTTAACCTTATTGAAAAGTTTACATACTCAAACAATCTGTATGATCATCATGCTTTATTTAAAGAAAGAGTCCTTAAAAGTCGACAACGGAATTCAACATGATACAGATTTTCAGAATTTTGATCCATCTAATTAAGTTTATTGCTTGAAATACGATTTTTACAGTAAGACACATAATCAAATATCAGAGAAGGATTATTTCTGATATGAGAACGCGTATAAACCAATCATAACACCGAATAAAAGCTTCATATACATAAATCTTAATTTCCCGATAAGGCTTGCACTTTTTGCACAAAATTGAAATAAAGAACGAAAGCGGTAGTGTTAATTGCGTGCAACAACCCTACACCTCGAAGCCATATTGTTTCTGCACCCGCTCGTTACACAGCCGCAGCCAGACACTTATTGAGACACAGTCGAACACCTTTTGACTACAGAAGATGAAAAGGGGAATGTCGCGAAAGGTGTCGATAACATTCTTTATTAGGTTGGAATTTTTATTCTCGCGCATTAAAAAAAAATCGCGCATTTTTTTTTTTTTTTCGCGCATTATGTTATTTTCGCGCCGCTGCTACCCCGCACTTAATGACTTGAGATTTTGCGTGCGAAAGGTGTGACCAGAACGCCAGATTTTTGTTTGTTTCGGGACACGAAAAGACTTGTGATTGCTTTTGAGTGGTGTCACTAAGCTCTAATCAGACACCTTCTAATTGGGCAGTAAAACCATATAACGGGGTGTCGGCGGCTTATCATGAAATTATGCCACTGAATTTTTCAATATAGCCTCTTTGATACGGTAGGAGCTGTGTGATATGCAGGATAATTCAGGTATCCCAGTTAAACTATTTTTTTGCATAAAAGCTTCGAAATTTTGGCGTATTGTTTGATATTCAACTTTCATACACTGGAGTTATTCGCCTTATTTAGTGTAGCACCATGCATGAAGAGTCAAGAATACAACTCTACTAACTTTCAAGCAATAGATAATGTTAGCTTAAACCTTTGCTTCAAACACTTTCCCTGACTTGCGAACATAAAATATAGTTTCTAATTACAATCACTTACATGTAGTTTGGGTATGAAAATTAAATTTACAAATATATTGCCTCATTTAAATTATGTTTTATGCCCAAAATGCACTAAAAAGAATACAAATTATCTTGTTCACACATCTTAAGCAAAATGATGTCATTTTTCAAACGCCAGCTCACAATGGTAATAATAAATAGTTCGCAAACGGCCACCATATATTGGCATTAAAAATCCCAAGTTTATGTCCATAATTATGGTATAATTAAGCTATATGGGAGGACGACATTTTTTTCTCGCGACGTAATATTATTCTGCACTTTATGATATCGCAGTAAAATAATTCTCGTCTACAAGATAATTTTCGATTTTTTACCACAGCTATAAATTATTAAGAAAAATCAGTAACAATTTTCAATTGAAGCTTTTGATCTCTTTCTCAGTTTTTTGTTGATTTCAATTTGCGTCTCGGAGTTGAAAGGGTTCGAGTCGTAAATTTTATGGGTGAGACCCTCACGAAGCTTTGGTCCTATCATGCGAGGCTTTTTCCCGGCGAAGGGCTTGGTCATATTCGCATCATTGCTATATGCATAATGAACACCTTCATACACGTAGATGCATAATATTTTGTTTATATTTCGTGGCCGATTGAAATTAGTTTGCATTATTATATTGATTAATATTATGTTCATTATCAAGAAAACATAGCTCCCAGTGATAAAGCAAACCTACCATCCCTTATAATCACTGGTCCCTGCTCAACATCGAGGATGCTAAAAACGCTCTTTGATAAAGATGTTAACTGTATGATATGTATCTTAATAGGTTTTTAGAATAAATTTTAATATTCCCTGCAGATAATACGATGGAACTCACAATATGTGATATCGCTAGGAGCAGTGCATGTACCCCTCGTTATGATTGTTTGTCGAACTCATTAAAAGTGTGAAAAAATAAACAATATACAAATTCCATTTTGCTGACATGACATTCTATTTTAATAATGTAAATGTACCAGTGATGTGTTTGCGATTCGTTTACGTTCGTTATTTCATAATGAATGAACTTAATAATAACTTTTTTAGTAGGTTCATGCCAATTTCGTTAAAAATGCAAAACGTTGAGTTTTTTTTACCCCAGTAAGATAAATAGAATTGGTAACAAAGTTTCGTGTATGATAAAACTTATTGTTGTAATGTAAACATCATTATATTTATGAAACACTCAGTAGCATCTGTAAAAACCTTACTTTTTAAAGATGTTTTTTTTTAAAATTATTTTTAAGGATTTCTAATAGATAGTTTACATATATTAAAAGTGTTCTTTATTGAATATACCGGTATTAATCCTCATGTTTGAAAGTCTCACTTGAAAGATAGATTCTATCTAATGTGATGAAATAACGAAAAAAAAGGGAAAAATGCAATACCATTAAAAACACTATCGCATGTTTGTGCTAATTGCGAGTAATAAACTTCCAAATCAGATACATGTGTGTATTTAAGAAATCGCATAAATCTCTGCCAGAACAACAAAGATTCGATGTGTTTGAATCGAAGGCGTGTTTGAGCTTTTGTTTAGGAGACAGTAAATATTAATTATGCGCGTCAATTTCACTCGAGTCTATATAATTTAGCGTGATACTGATCAGTAAATTCACTTTGATTAATGCAACATTTCAAGCAAAAAATGGGTAATGTGTGGTAAAGTCTGTTAAAGTCATTGATTTTTTCGAACTGTCAAGTTCTCTGATAATATACTGTATTTAATCTTGAATTGAAGAGAAATGAATTAAATTAAAAAATATATATATGTGTAACAGTTCAAATGCCAATATCGTGTTCCGATCACGCTTTGGTTTTGAAGTTAGATAAAAACATTGTAAAAGTCACATAGTTGTATGTTTTAAGAAAGTTTTTAGCATATTTCCATCTTTTGCCAGTAAAATATTTTTTATTAAAAAAACATCGAATGGAATGTCATATACATAAACAAAAAAATAGCCGTTCAGGACAATGGAATACCTAAATAGGAAGCTTCATTCACATAATGGACACATTAATTCCTTATTATCAATGCAAAGTAGCTTTTCATCACCCCTTCCATTTTAAAGTCACTGTGAAATGCGACAAATTCTAATCCCTTAAACGGGACATTATTGTCCGCTGAAGTATCACTTTTCATTCCCCGGCGCGGTCCCCAAAGAAAAAAAATGAGAAAAAGGAAAAAAAGGCGAAGGAGAGAGTGAGATAACAGGAAGGCTTAAAAGATTAAGCCCTCTTTTTAGGTCTCGTGTAATGTTGGTCAGTAAATGGGTCCAGCCCCACCCCCTGCTTTTTTCCGTATTTTGACCAGCGGGTATGCTTTGAATTTCGGGTTTAGCCAAACTTTATCGCTCTATTTATAGCATTTAATTAAAAGAAGACGAAGGGATTAAATATGACTCACTCGGACAATTAAGATCAACGCTCACACACATTAAGAATGTGTCCTTTTATACTTCAAAGAAATCAAAGAACTGATGTGCCGACCCTTTTGTGTTTTATACCATATTTTTGATGGTCCTTTGGTGGTCGTTTTCAGTTCTGGTCAGATAAATTTTGCATTTCTTCTAGAAATTTACGCCGAATAATACATTTCTTAGTTCGCATACTTGCCGATTTTTTCGTATATCTCGATAAATGGTCTTCGACCAAATTCCACGAATCGCATGATGGTGTAACTTATTCTGAAATCTTCCCTAAGACGTTGACCTTTGAAACGCCTATCAACTTTAGGGTCTACGACATATCTCGCGGGTCTGTAACAGCAATAAATGTACGGCATTGTTCTTAATCAACGAGCTTATGAAAATGCGTTCGAAATTATTTTTTGAGGAATTAAATATCATTTTTAATCTCGTATGATCGAGGGCGCGCGGTTTAAAAATAGCACATGTCTACGTCCGATGGAATTGTTAACTTTTTTTGTACCAAATATATCTACAGCCCACACTGGAAACAATATAATGTAGCTTTTTAAGCTCGTATTGTATTTTACTGGGGTGATGGAATTTCGATACATAAATGACGTCATTTGCCATTGCGTCTTTAGTCTTTTATTTTTGAGGCTCACATTTGCGTAGATATGTTTCCCATCGTTAACATTTTGTATGCTTTGAGAGTGGTTCCTATTAATTCCCGTTTCAAATGTTCCGTGCTATATTTCGAAGTATTTAGAACTGTTCGCTAATTCATCAGTTTGCGGCATTTTCTATTCAAAAGCTAGGTAACCTGACTTTCAATTAAAATTGCAGAAATAATCAATGCTGCATGTATAGGTTAATCACGCAAAATGAGAAGGTGACTGCTATAGAAAGCATATAACTAAATTATGTTATTATTAATTCTCCGAGAGAACTAACATTCAACTGACATTGTGCCAAATATATGTTATTGGCTTAAAGAAAAGTCAATCAAATCAATTAACAAACACGATAAATTGAGACAATATTATAATGTTCAATTAAGAGGATATTTTCTAGTGCTATTCGCCCCAGACTCTCAGACAAGAGGGGCTTCTATTTTCCTCCAGGGTATTTGCGAGACTGAAGGATTGAATAATTAAAATCAAATGAAATAATATAATAAATATATTACTCAAACAACAAACAATATATTTCAATACCCCTTATAAGAAAGAAAATGGAAACTAATATGTATACATGTATTATATTTTGAAGGAAAAAAAGTACTGAAAAAAAGTGAGACTAAAATAAAAGAATAAAATTGAAACGATTATTTCGATATCCGATGTCTACAATTACCTATAGAATCAAACACTGTAATCAAAACTGTTTGCTTAAGAATTCAAGATTCATGTCTAAAACAGCAGTATAATTGCTTTAGACAAATAAGAGAGCTGTTAAATATGGCTCCTTTTGAATATGCCAACGTATGTTCCAAAGGTTCTAGACGACTTAATCATACAATGTAAGGCAATTCGCCATTTTGCGTGCTTTATTCCTTGCATTGCGCTTGATTTCTTTGTAAATCGTTAATTGCTTATATCAAACGATATGATTTTCTTTTTAGCCTTTTCATGCTTTTGTTTTAAATATCACTTTCTTTTCTTGATCTCATCTCAGATTGATGAAAAGTGGGTTTAGTAGAAGTGTTGGATTTCTTATTAATGTCTGGGTTTTAATTGCTAACTGCTAAAGGTCAGAAAAGGATTTATCAATTATGTCGCATTCCGAATCCCGCGATCTCTCTTTCACTCTATCCCTCTCCCTACCTCCCTCCCTCCCTCCCTCCCTAC
>LQRL01022984.1:0-22799 GCA_001703475.1 Hydroides elegans
CCCATAGATACCATTTCCGGTGAAAACAGAAAATGCACGCACGGACAGGGCAAAACCTATATGGCCCTCTGACTATAGTCAGGCGGGCCATAAAAACGGGTTTAATAAACGGTACCATTAATCGGCATATTTCAACCAAAAATATATGTGAATTACTAGGATCGTCATATAAGTGTTTAATTGAAAGATTGATGTCTTTTCATTTGGCCGAAACAAGTGATAATATATGCCGATCTACTAATATGAGAGATAATGAATAAACGACTCTTGCCAAATTCGAAGTAATTATAAGGAAAACATATGCGAACTTCTTCCTTTGTACGGCTGTCATCTTTTTCTCAGCACACAACTGTATTGACATAAATGTCACCAATTTGTCTATTGTTTTGAGCGAAGAAGGACAAAACCAACACGCATCATCCCCATAAAATCATAATTTCAAAATAATACGTTTTACGCCATTCCTCACCTTGACTTCTTCAGCCTTCATCCCATCCAGTAAGCACCTCAGCAACTCATGACTATCTTGCTGCTGGAATCCCTTGAAGCGTGGCGACTTCTTGCACACCTGAGTAAACAGGTTGGAGGGCGTGACGACTTGCTTGGATGCGCTTGATTGCATGTCTTTGAGAAAGGCCAGAACCGAGTTGGATAGTGTTCCGCCCTCGGCCAATGTAATGTTGAGCGGCTCCTGTATAATTGCAAGAAATGAGTGTTGATTTTCACATCACGCACAAACTCAGAAAACACGGTTTTACGGACGGAAGCGGAGGAGGAGGAGCAATCTATTATTTACGCCAATGTATTTTCGAATCATATCGCTGCCTTTTGTATCCAAGGGGTTAACCCGGGGTTATTTAACGATAACAGAATGAGTAACCTCAACTTTTAATTTAATTTCATTCTTAATATTCTTGATTGTGAAAAAATATATATATAACTTATTTCCAAGATAAAACATCGCCTCGTTTATAAAGACTTACGATATCGATTTTCATTTTTTCCTCGTCACCACTCGACCCCGATGCCCCTGCTTCTTCATGGGTCTCTTCAGAGTAGCGGTGGCGAGCTCCCAACTCTACAGACACGTCCTTGACTATCTTCTCACTTAGAACGACTTGTAAGATGGGAGTCTGACTCAGGTTCTGGGCAAAGATACAATACATAAATAAATTGAATTTCGGCGGCATTAGAAATATTGAATCAGAGGAAGTCGTTTTACTTCATAAAAATAGAATGCACACACATAACTTTTCTCAACTTTCGTTAAATCAGGAATTTCAATGTATTTCCAGAGGATTGAGAAATAAAATTATTGTAGCTACAAATATACACGTGCATTTGCATTTTTAAGCTTTCCATTATATCTGTGAAATAAATTTACCTGCATAACGGCATTGAAGAAACAGGTATTCCCAAGATTACTCAAACCCTGAAACAAAATACATAAATCATAAATAATTTAACTGAATATATTCGTTTGGTCTTCTTCTACTTTAAAGTGCTCGTTTGTGTAAGCTTCCTGTTATCGTTAACCTAATATGTTAAACCTTGAAGCAACTCGGGATACAATAAAGATGTTTATCATATTTTTACTTCGAAATGCCTTCACTACCATTAATCAAAATTCAACCCAATTTTTCTAGACCCTGCCATTTGGCAATTTATAGAATACCTTGACTTTGGGCAGCCCAGGAAATGCCTGGTGTTGAGGTGACATAATCGCTTTACTTTTCTTATTCAGCTGTGTTTCTGTTACACTCTCTACTTGAACAGTCGGCTCTTCACTCTGTTGACGCTGTGTTTCCTTCTTACGCTGTGAACTGCGTTTTCCTGAGAGAAAGAGATTAGTTTATTGTTTTGTTGATGTTTTATGAGAAATTTATTGTTTTGTTGATGTTTTATTGAGAAAACTTTCTTACTACAAAACAATTGCTTGATATAGTCATAAGAGATTATATAAAATGTGAAAATAAATTATTGACATACTGATATTGATATACGAAGGTGAATATGTGTGTTGTTGTTTTACATTTTATGTAGATTTGCTTTTAAACTTACCACATAATTATTCCCTGTAAAATTCACAACTATGATAAATACATGTATTTGAGATAAATCGCAGTATAAAACTCGATATATATATGAATAAATTGACCATACGTCGCAGAGCTTTTAATAGATCGAGAACTGTATAAATGAAAGTTAATTATTACCAGGCATAGGCTGTGCGGGTGCCACCCCGTACTGCTTTTTCACAAATTCGACGCATTCTATCAACTTCTTGCTGCAGTCGAGGGGTATCTCGTCATCGCAGTCATAGCACCTGAGTGGGAGCAAAAATATCAATTTATATAAAAAATACATTTTATGATACATTTCAAATCGTGGATTATTTATGAAAAGTTTACCCAAATAGATGTGGTAAACAAATACGTTATTGTATGGCGACAATTTTCGACTAGGTTTAAAGGGACATAAAAAATTTAAGACTTATCTTAAACTTAGGTTTTCTGATTTTAAGGCACAACATAGCCTAGTCTTGATAACAAAAGTCTATAGCATTTTCATACAGTGAAATTCGAATCCGGATCTTAATCTAACTCTGCATATTTGAAAAATATTCGTAACAAATGTCTTGATACTCAGTTTACACTTTTCAAAGTGTTTGATTCTCTTACTATGACATATAATTAAATGTATAACCAATTCTATGTATAACCAATTCTACTTACTAAATATTCTACATTGATCTTACCAAACATCCCACGTGCTGAGATTGACGACGAGTGAATGCGAAATGGAGCGCGGTGTCTGTTGATGCTTGAGGGCGTGCTGGTAACGAGAATTGCGACCGCATCCCTGTGTAATGAAAATAATATGTTTATTTTCAAGATACTAAAATCAGCGAAGAGCAGTGTTCATAAAGATCACACACCCTTCATATTCAAGGTAAAATAGTATCATAACGGCTGAAAACATCTGAAAATAATGTCTGAAAAAAAAAACAAGACATCTGAGGGTAAATCTAGATTTTATTCTTTGACAATTTCACAATAACTCTTGATTTATACTTGTTCTGTTGATTATTGATTATTTTAATATACACGTATGTCACAACACTGACAATCTTATTCTAGTTTATGCAATATAAAACAATTAAGTATGACAGTTTTTACCTGATTTCCGCATTGTAGACATAACCAAATAGTTTCTTCTGCATAAATATCCCCTTCTGCCGATACATCTTGTTTTATCGCAATATCTTTTTCTTTTTCGTCATCTTCACAAGTCTGTTAATTAATCAAATAATCAAATCAAAACACAATGCATGCAGTCGAACACTGAGCTTTGAACAATGAATCTTTGATTTCGAATACAACTCATTCCGATGTACCATTGGAAGAAGAGAAATCATCGGGAACTGGATAACAAGTTGAATTGATTTGCATACAAAAGCAAATGCAATAACGTCATACTTACTAGACATTTCCCTGAAACTCCATGTTGCTTGATTGCTTTCTTCACCAAATTTAGATTCACTGCCTTCGCGACATGGTGACACAGGCCTCCTTAAAAATGAAACATTTGATGCTTTAATAAATAGAGTATGTACATGCAACGCTAAATACTTGTAAGAATAATGCAATGAGCATAAATGAATTTGCATTCTTTCGAAGAGAGTTAAAAATAACAAACATAAAATTTCATATTCTTACATCCAAAGTAGCATTTAAAAGTTCAAAAACATCGTTTTCTTAAAACATGTTCATCTATATCATCTTTTACATTAAAAAATATATAGGTATTTCGATTTCAGTCAATCAAATCGAATGCATGCTGGTGAATTTTGAACCATACTACCAAGCTTGATAAATGAAACATAACCATTTCCATGTCTTACCTCCTTGGCCCCCTTCATCAGATGAGTCTGCAAACTCATTCTTCTCCTGCTTCCGTATGCGATGCTTCTTCTTCACCATGCCCAAGGAAACAGAACTCTTTCCTTCCAACACACGCATTGATCTCTCTGTGGCTTATGAAAATTTCATCGATGATTCTTTATTTTTCTGAAAATTTAAAGGAATACAATAAATGTATTGTTTATTAGTAAGCAAATATAAACACAACATCAGGGCCATTTACAAGGGAGTTATGATGAGAGGAAATCATTTGTGAAACACAAAAAAAGATAAGAAAATTCGATAATTTATATATTTTAGGGTCAGATTCATCACCAACAGTTGACCGACCATTCATTTGAACCTACTTGGGCCTCTGTATGCATTTATGATGTGATATGAAAATGGAACAAATTTCAACGTTCGTATTTTACGTCTACTTCATGTTCAAAGGTTACATTTTCACAAAACACTAATACATATAATGCTGTATTTCAAACGAACAACAACAGCAAAATATTGTCTAGGTATAACATTAACTACATTCCTCTATCGCGTGTCATTTTCATTGTCACTTCCCCTTCAAACAAAGATAGTTTGGTCGCGCCTAAGAAGGGGTATACATGTCATTCTATAACATTATGAAACCATTAAATCTGGTATGGACGTGAAACAGTCAGCCGACAAACTTTTCGGTTCTACGAACTGATTGTAGGAGTCAGTCGCCCGATCGCGACCATCAAACTTCGGTTAAGGTCAACCCTGTGATAGACATTTTGTTACGTTAAGTAGAAATTTTATATGTACAGGGAAAATTCAGAGTGTTGTTTTGTGTACTTTACAAATTTGGCGAATGTAAATTGAGTTTGGCGAAGGTAAATCAAAAGTCCTTCGCCAAATTTACGATGGTAAAAATCCTAATGTGCAACCCTGAAAACGACACATCTACACGCCAAGACCTTTCATTTGCGCCCACTCCCACGTCCATACGACCATCCGGTACAAAGAAACAACCTTGAAAAATCTCATGTTTCAAATAAAAGTTTTTTTTTTATTTGAAACATGAGCTTTTCCATGTTTTTTTAAACGGCTGTTTTAGGAAGTTTCGGCCATATTTGGTCAACTTCCGGTATTGCCTGGAAAAGCTTATGTTTCGAAAATTCGCTATTTTTGGATATTTTGGACAAATTCGATCATTTCCAGTGGTCGAATCTGGTCATACAGCATGAACTTGTAACTGTCAAAGGCACATCTACGCCCGTACAAACCAAGACCTTTCATATGATGAGCCCATTCACAGGTATCTACGACCATCTGTTACAAAGATACAACCAGGAAAAAAGTCGATGACGGACAGACACCCCAAATCTACAGGCCCCCAACTTTTGAGGTTGGGCCCTAAAAATGTGCTAGAGGCATGAGTCGCATTTTAAGTAAGAGTCAGCCAATATTCAATAAAATTTCTGGTGAAACAAAATGAAAGATTAATAGTTATATCTGATGATTTTTGATACAAACAATTGAGTATTAAATCTAGTAAACGGGTTTAATCAACTTACTTTCCTTATCACAGTAACCGGATGTTGACAAAGTGAAAGATATTGTTTTCAAATAACTTTTGAGTTTATTAATTCCTGTATTCCTTTTAGAGAAAAAGGTATTCAAACCGGATAGAGCTAGTTAAAATTATATAGATTATGGTGAGCAAGCTGGACATATATTTACACTTTTTAAAATTCAATTAATTTTTTTAATTATATGTACATTTGGCTACATTCGATCAGAATATTAGCTTTCAACATTGTTCATTTTTAGTCATTTTAGTTTTTTTTTAATCAGAGATCGAAGACTCTCACACTTCTCCTGATTTAAACTAATGTGCTATGAAATTTAGTAACGATTGTTTTGATTTAAATGCGAGGCTGTTCACATTAGTAAAATACATAATATATGATATTATACAATACTTTAGTTTATATTCTACATTAATTTACTTCCTTCGTTATTTTACTATGTACCTTTCTTTGAACTCACCAATTTTAGTTTGCCATTTGTGTGGAAATGTTCTTAATGTTGGTGTATATATATGTGGCAGCGAAATATTGATTTAAGCGAAACTATAGTTTCGCTAGCGAAAGTTTAATTTCTCTGGTGATGTTGGAAAAATAGTATATTAAAGATACTTAAACAGTCATCCCTTGGGGTAAGGCCTTGAATAATTATGATTCATGTATCTTTTGATCCAATCATGTGTATTAGTGACAGAAAACACACTACCAGAGAGGATTATCCGTGGGTTGAGTCATGAACTGAACTTGGGGATAAATCGGCTTATTTTAATTACATCATTGAGTATAACTCCATAAAAAGCCATTAATAAATTGGTTAGGTGACCTATGAATATATTGCTATACATATGTATAAGATAAACTGTGATAAAAAGCTTGCTAAATTATATTACGACACAAAATATTTACATAATCCGAAAATTAATGTTTCGCTAGCGAAATTAAAGTTTCGCTGAAAATTAAAGTTTCGCTGCGACATATATAATTTAATTATGCTCCCTAATATTTGTCCTAATCATTCAACAATCGGGTGCTTCCACAAGAGCTATATTTTTCAGATATTCAATATTCATTGGTTGATCGCTTCAAAAATTTGGTAAGTGAGATATTATAACACAATAAGTGAAATCTTGCAGCAATTAACGCAAAATAAAACCACATTGAAAAATAAACAAAAGCAAATATGTTTTTCATCAATATTATTGAATGTATACATAATCGATTGACCTTTTTAATAACTTATAATAACTATCACTATTTAAAAGTCAATAGCGTTTAGGTATGACAAAGTAATATATAGAAATGTTTCTGATAAAATATTTCATGTTTATTTGTGAAACATTTTCAATAATAAACAATTATTTACACTGTTTATATATTTCATTATTATAAATTTGTTCAAATATCTGCAAACAAGTTTCAAATGATTTTATGTTTTGAAATGTAATCACGCGAGTAAAAAACATGGAAACATATGAATAGGATATTTACAAAATTCTTTTAAAAACATATTTCAATAACTAATATATATGTATAATACTTAACTAGTTTTTTTTCATGGTAAATAGCTGTTCTTGTCAATCTATTTATGATGACAAAAGTCAACAAAAACACACATGTGTTCTCATATGATAAAATACTACATTCCGATTAAAAATAATTGTCAAGTGTTTCACTCTCAGAATTACAGCTCTATTGGTAAATGTACAATATAACCGATTTGAGAGGTATATAAAACATTTAATTCGATATGAACAAGCAAAGCAATACATTTTGGGCTTTTAATTACCGCAAGAATCTTGTTTTCAAACTGGGATATTATACTTTTTCGGGATTGTTCAGAGTTTTAGTTCTGTTCGTTTTAAAAGTTTTCTTTAAACATTCAAACATATGTATATTTCACATTTTTCTGATTATGTGCCCATTCATTCACTTTCACATTTTTGGAGGATGGCTATTATTGCCTCACAAAATGCAACGATCAGCATCCGCTTAAGACAGCAGCCTAGTTTATCGTCATAGTCTATGCCAAATTCATGGTCACAATGCACAAGGTTTTTCGATGGGTCGAAGAAGAATGCAAGTTTGCCACCATATTTGACGTGATCATGCAGAATTTGATATATTCTATATGCGATATGATATGGCGATGATGTTTGGAACTTGCGTCCTGTTATGAGACGTATCAAACATGTCTTCAGCATATAAGTTGTAATGAGCTCTTCCACACAAATTGGTTCACGAATGCGACTATCTAATTCGACTGGTAGTGTATACAGTTTCGGCGATCTTGCTGCTTTGGCGTAAATGTAACCGATGCGAAAGTTTTCGGGGAGACCAATGATAAATGTTGATTCGATATCGGAATATGAAACCAAAAACTGTGCGTCTTTTGCAGTCATTCCTTTTCGGAGCGAGATTTTTGGTATCAGATAAAACAATGAGCTTTCAACTCCAAGCTCATATTTGTTTTGATCGGAAAATTGATAAGTTGGATGCGGAATAGCAAAAACAAAGTCAACAGAGACGACAACATCTTTGATAATGTCAGACCTATAAAGCAGGCGAAAGCAAGAGATCTTGTCTTTTCGTTGTATTGAAAACTTGCTGGCCGAGAATGGGGGATTTATGTGGGTGTTTTCAAACGCATATTCCATTGCATCACAAAACTCAACTTCCAATTTTTGGGGGGAGAGAATATCCTGTTCAATACACAAACGTGACCAATTGGCATTCGCCTCCGATTTAATTACACGTATCCAAGATTGGGATGATTCGGTGTCAATTATTTCTAGACCCTCGGTATGTGTTGCGATGCATGTAATGTCTGCTTCATTTGGAACAAATGTTTTTGTACCTTCCCTAAGGCTTCCACATTTCTTTGCCTTAAATTCGAGAAATGAATACTGTTTACTCCTTGATATTGTTTTTGAAAAATTATCCATTATTATGATAAGTGAGTCAAATAGATTCATTGAAGCAATCCAGAGGCCTTTGTCCTCTTGTAAATCCGACTTTGTCAGGAAACTTTTGCAAAATAAAGTATTGGGTACATCTTTCGGGAAGAAATCGTACGTTGTCTTGCTATTCGCAACCCGATCATACCACTCATTCATTTGTCCGGAGTAAAGATCATACAATTTGTCTCGCAATTCAATTTTGACATATCGACAGAGCATAAAATATACTTCTTTGTGTTGATAAGATAGCTGAAAGGCACATGTTCCTGTATCGTCACAGTCTAATATGTTTTCTTGGGAAATCCATAATCTGATCATTCGTAAACACCCTATTCGCACTGCAAACGTCAAGTCGGTCTCTCCACGAAATTTGCATTTGCTACAAAAACAAATGGCATATGATTGATAGTTGATTTGCTTTTTGAACACTTTGGTGCAGGAATATTCGATCCAATATATTCAAAATGATATAAAAATAATATTGCATATACTCATTCAACTATGGAGAAATAATTTTAAACGTAGACCACATACTTTTGGGCATTTGACTTTCAAAAAAATGTTTAAAAAGTGCCAAAATGTTATTAGCATATATCCTCATATTTGCTATATTCTTTAAATCGTACACATAGCTAAATGTTATATGAACTCAATATTCAATCCCTGAAAAATATAATTCCATTTATATATACTTTGTGTAGATCAAATGAATTTTTTTATTATATCGATAAACATCCAATTTTTTAATCCTCTTTATCAAAAATATTGCAAATAATTCAGAGTGGTCTTTGATGTAAACTTTAACTAAAGCATAACCCCTCACTGAATTAGGTTTAAAAGGCAATCATTGTCTAGATAGGCACATTCAAATGGCATATTTAGAATAATACAAATAAAAATGTAAAATACTGATAAAATGCAATAACAAATCGTATTAAACGTCTTCGGCCTAAACGTTGTTAAAAGAATATTGAAATGAAAATTGTCGGAAACGCCAAAACACAATTCCTATAATGCAAATAAATTATGCTGTCAAGTGGAAAAAGTCGATTATTTAAAATGAATGCTTTGGTTTGAAATTCGCACAGTTCGCAAAATTATTGAGTATATTTAAATATATTATTTTACATACCGTGCAATCTTGAGAAGGCTTTCATCACTCTCATTTTCAAGAATATCCATTATCTTTGCAGTCGCGTTTCCTGAAGGGTAATACATTATGGCGGTCTCCATTGGGGTAAGTCCACGCCATTCAAGCGATAAACTAGTGTTGCTGTTTGTTACTATTTGCTCAAACTTGGCAAGAGAATTCACCCTCAATGCGGCATGTACGGCATATTCACCATCTTGGAATGCACTGTTTACATCTGCGCCTAGCTTGATCAGATCGCTAGTCAAAAATGGTGGTAAAACAGAGACAGCAACTGCAAATGTTTCAGGGGGTGTATTAACTTGCATTCCTTTTCGTATAACCTCGAATATCTCTTCTATTCCTTTTGGACATTCCATGTTGAACAATTCGTATCTTCGAAGTGAATGAGATTGAGAGCCTGCCTCTAGTTGTAATAGATAGTTCAATACTCTCCCGTCTGGTTGTTGTCCAAAAACCTTCATAAAATGATTGAATGAAAAATTATAAAACAGATATGTGAAAGATCAATTGAAATGCTTTGAGCATAAGTATGCTAACTGCAATTTTAAGATTTTGAGAAAAACGACTTCAAAGTTTTCAGGTAGGAATTTTAGTTGAAGGCGTAAATCTGTACTGGATTTGTTATGAACTTGATCTAATCACCCTAAGTATGATAAACGAATATGATGAAAATGATTTACGAATATATTATCATCTTTTTTTTAAAGTTGTATATTTTATCGAGATATTAAATAGAACTTATTATAAAGACATGTAAGTGCGAAAACATGTTTTCGTACCACACTTGTTAGTTTCAAAATCTCTATGCCCTTTAATTTCAAACACTCATTAAACTTGTTTCTCTATCAACTTTAAGCATGGGTTTGATTTAAGACCTATAAGTTTGACAATTGAAAACGAGTCAGCCACAAAATAGAATGAGCGATTTATCAGAGGATCGGAAGGAGCAGAAAAAGAAATTCTTTCACAAATAAAAGGTTCAAAGAGAAAACAAAGAAGCGATGATATAAGACTCAACAAAGACAGAGAAGCTGTAGAAGAAGCCCTTGAAAAATACCAACAAAATTCTGATGAATCATCCAGGGAATCACTAAGGAATGCACGTGAAAACCTATACGAGAAGTGTGATGAGTAAGAGAACGTAGGAAAACATATATATGAAAATAGACCAGATAGACAAAACACAACATGATAACAAACAAAAACTAAGTAGGAAATTGATATATGTAATAAGTGGAATGAGGCAAGTAGATAAGGGCAGATAGAAGGAGACACAAAATAAGAGAAAATAGCGATTTGGTTCAAGCACTTCCAGGTCTACTTGGCAACCCCCTGATATCGAGGGTCAGGACGAAGAAATCGACCATATAATAGAAGAATTAAACATCAATGATGGAATATTTACGAAGGAAAGATACGGCAAAGCGTTCGATCATATAGAGTAAAATATGTGGAGAAGACAATATTCCTCCTGACGTACTGAAGAGATGTAACTTAGACAAGGAAATTTGCAACAGGGTTCTTCTAGAAGGACAAAAACCAGAAAAGTGGTCGTTTATGAATATAATATATATCCCTAAAACCCGTGATATCTCCAAAGGCAACAACTTCAGAGGTATAAGCCAACGGTCTTTGTAGCGACAGAAGACATACGACAGAATGATCCTCAATCGTTTTCGACCAGCAATTGTACCTCACCTAAGATAAAATGGATTTAGACCAGGGAGAACAAGAAGGAGCCAAATTTTAGCCCTTTGTCGATTAATTGAAGGCATCAAAGATAAGAAGCTCTCAGCCCTAATAATCGTCATCAATTTCAAAAATGCCTTTGATACTTTACATCGGGGGAAACTGGTCAAGATTCTACAAGCATACGGTATACCAGAAAGGTTATTAAGAGCGATAGAAGTAATGTAAACAGACACAAAAGCAAAGGTGATATCTCCAGATGGTGAAAGTGAATGGCTCGACGGTCTTGCTGGAGTACTAAAGGGTGACACTCTCGCACCAAACCTCTTTATCACAGCACTGTACTTTGCACTTGAACAAGCAATAAACGGAAATGAAGAATTAGGGTTCCTGATGCGACGTCGACAAAGCCGAAGAAAAAGACCTGTATGTATAGCTCACCTTGATTTTGCCAATAATATCGCTTTGATTAGTGAACAAGTCAAACAGGCACACACATTGCTAGATAGCGTTGAAAAACTCTGGCAACAGCAATAGGCCTTATGGCAAACCCAAAGAAAACCAAGATAATGGCCTTCAACTGTCCTAGAAAAATGGATATAAAAACCAGTGACGGTTTAAAACTCAAAGAAATATATGAATTCACCTATTTGGGATCCCTTGTAAGCAGTTCAAAAGCAGATATAGCAAAAAGAATATGCCTAACATGGAAAGCACATAACAAGATGAACAGAATTTGAAGATCAACACTGACCAGTAAGACCAAGACGCGACGGATTTGCTCAAGGGTAGAGTCAGTTTTGCTATATGGAAATGCAGCATGGACACTCACAGAAGCACTGGCAAAGATAATTGATGGTTGTTTCACCGAATTTCTAAGATCAACGCTTGGATTCACCTTGGAAATACCATGAAAGAGCGACAAAGGACTATATGCTAAAGTGCCCAAAGCCATAAATACAGTCAAGCAAAAGAGATTCGAGCGAGCTGATCATTGCTCTCGGTACCCAGAAGAAGCTGCATCCAATCTGGTGTTGTATACCCCTAATCACAGCAAAAGAGGGCGAAGACCGGCGCGTACGTATGTTCAGCAGCTGTGAGACGACACCGGCCTCCAAGAACGCGAGATTGAACTTGATGTTGAGCAGGGACCAGTTGCGGATCCAGATAGTTCGAGGTTTTAAAGTTCGACCAAGGTAGGAAGGTAAGTTTAACTAATCTTAATATCCTCTCTAGAGCTTATCAACTGCTATAGCTATATACAGGTAAAACCACTTTCAATTTGACTATCCATATTCGTTTATTTATTTATTTGTAAGCATTCGTTTATTCGTAAGCATTCGTGTATTCGTGGTTGTTTAATTTAATTTATTATTTAGAACAATCATATTGTAAATTCAAATCATACTTAATTTAGAATACTCACTCCTTCAGACTGTAATACCCTCAACTTCTTTCTTGTATCTATTGGGCTCAAAGCAGCATTAATGGTGCATGTAAAACCATCAGGGTTTGTCCACAGTGGGTCTCCTCCTAATCGCAACAATTCAGCAACAATGTTGAAATCGAGGTCATGACATGCTTTATAGAAAACTGGCTGAAGTTCGTCTTTAGACAGAAAACTTGCGATGACAAGGACAGCCGTTTCTGCAACATGAATGGTTTGTATAGTCAATTGTGAATATATATTGAATGACGAAGCATGTAATATTTGAATTCATATTAGTACTATTTGGATAAATTTAAGCAGTTACGATGTTTTGCAATTTCATAAGTTTTATAGCATTGATAACTGATTATTAATAAGTGCACTTGTGTCTTTTATTATATAGCTTTTTATTTAGAATATTAATATAACGAAATGATTTAACGTGCTTGATTCAAAATTTTTTGTTATCATTTTCATTTGTATGTCGCAAATAATCGGTTTCTTACAATGATAAAATAATTAAATTATAAAGATTCTGATGCATATTTGTTTTATGTATTTATAATTTAAAATATGTACATTATATGGTTATAAAATATGATTAAATACATAGGTATAAAAAAAACATCACATTATCTTACCTACGTCTTCATTTTCAAATGCATAATCGATAGCGGTCTTCCCTCTATGATCTTTTAATGATGTATCAGCACCATACTCAAGAAGTGTATGGCTACAGCCAAAATGATTAAAATTTATGGAATGCATCAGGGGAGTTTGCTTAAAACGAGTGCGGCCATTAATGTCGATGTTCAATCTAGGTTGACACAATAAGGGAATCATGCCTTTATGTCCTTTATGAGCAGCGGTATGTAGCTCATTTCTTTCGAAATAATTAAGCGGTTTTGCGTAATGCAAGTAATGTTTAATACACTTCGAGGAAGCTGCGGAATCCAAGTCCTTACAATTTTCGCAACCTTCATTATCCATAGCTGTTTTGACTGTCCCGCACTTAAGAAACTGAAGACACTTTTCAGTTTTAAAACCACGACTTACGTGTTTGCCCAACGTGAAAATACCAGGTGTCCGGTTCTAAATTCTCAGTCACGTGAACAGGCCAGATGATCCCTGTAATCCAATCAAATATTCTCTAATGAGATTATAAACTGTTTACTTCCGAGGGGAAAGACTTTCTGTCTGAAAACTCTCGACCTTTTTTCGGTCCTTATTTGAACCGTAGCCTGTTTAGGTCGAGTGTCCGAGTACATGACGTGTAAGCGCTCATCGGTATATTGGGTACGATCTATTATGGCTTCTTCTTCTTCTGTTGGATGTTCCTTCTTCCGAATTTATCCTAGTATATTTCGCCAAATGTCGTCTGTCTCTAGCTATTCTTTGGGCCTTTTCTATGGTATCAAAACCTTTCAATTTGAGTTGTTTCTTGAGATGTATGTGTTCTTGGATTTTCCTCTATATTATGGCGATCTCACTGTTGGTTGCCAATAAGAATAACTGTCAAGTAGAAAGAGTTTGAAAATATTTAAAATATTACAGGTTAATGTATGATTTAAGATGCTACAAAATAGTCAAAAACAGCTTCAATGATATGTGAGAGCTTGACCAACTTTTTAAGATAAACTTTATTATTATGAAAGATTCAATCTGTGTCAGCGGTATTACTTTTTACCTTTTCACAGGAATTATATATGGCATTTTTATTTGGAAGCTTTGCCATAGAGTCTATCCAGCTTTACACTATTTTGAAGAACCAATCCTTTACGTTTTTAAAGACACATACTTCTCAGTTACTTACCATCCGATGGCAGTTCGACGAATAAAATCTCGAAGCATCGTTATATATCATCTGAAGCAAATAATATGATAAAAGTTATTCTTTTGGTGTCTAGTAAGTCCGGTTCATCAAAAATAAAATGCTTATCGAAAGCATAAATGGCAAGAAGGGCCCATCGTAGGGTGCTTTAAGCCATAAATATCCACATTGGGATATACATGTATCTCAAATAATTTGACAATGTTTTACAATTTGTATTTCACAGTCACTAAAATGTTTCATGCCAATTTATGTTCACATCAAAGTGCCTTAATTACGGTTAAATTTCAACGTATATGTCTAAGTCTTCCTTAATGTCTGAATCATGAGACATTCCATGGAGTTAAATTGTTTCCTTGTTAAAACAATGAGTTTATTATCTTAAAACGCGAAATAAATGTGCTTTTGAAAATCGTTTGCAGATCCACAGGTCAGCTTGTAAAATCCTATCACGATCACTCCCAATGAACAAAATTATCCATCCAGTGCTTCCTATCCTTTTTGGTTTCATTGTGTTCATTGTAACCAAAAAAGTTAAATTTCAGAATAATTATTAGGCAATAAAAATATTGTTTTACACATAATCAATTAATTTACTGCATAGCGAATATTGAGA
Source organism: Hydroides elegans (assembly GCA_001703475.1). Classification (NCBI taxonomy): domain Eukaryota; kingdom Metazoa; phylum Annelida; class Polychaeta; order Sabellida; family Serpulidae; genus Hydroides; species Hydroides elegans. The sequence goes on from LQRL01022984.1 coordinate 15,149, forward strand.
CATTCAGCGATCAAAGAAACAAGCGGTTTAAATCAATTGTGTAGTGGTATGGCGTTTTGTGACTTTTGATTCTGACCCCTGTGTGCTTAAAGTGATAATTTTATGAATTAAATGATTTTCAAATTATTTGAAAATTTCAGGATGTACTAACAACATACCAAACTTGAATAATATTTAATTTTGAAAAATATATTTTTTCTCATCTTTTACTCAGAAATTTCCAAAAATAATATTAGATACTTTTGACGCTTAGTATATGTTATGTTGTGTTTGTTATGTTGTTTACCTGTAAGCAATTGATATTTCTTTAACAAAAATCAATTTATACAAATATCATATGCTATTTAAAAAGCCTTTTCGGTAGAATATAACTAGAAGTTTAGCATTTATCACTTACTTGATGTTGCATAGTTGCTATAAAATACATGAGATAAGTAGAAGTTTGATATCCATTATTGGAAAACGATGCTTATATCGTGTAATTTGCCAAAACATTTTATCAGATTCAAATACATGTATTTATGCAGCAATACGAATGGGGCTAAAAATCACCCTGCATACAATACAATGCATGTTTTGGGTTGACGTGATGACGGAAAGATATAGATAGTATCTACATAAACACAACTATAACGGGAATATATTTATTTCAAATGTTTACACAAAGGCCCACATGATAACAAATTCCTTAAGTTTCTTTTATATTTCAAAATCGTAACATTTCTCTTCCTTTAACAAAAGTTGCAAAATAATCAACCCTTTTACTGTTTTGGGTCCACGTATCTGCCGTCCATTTATTTATTTTTGCAATTATATTGGGTGTAAAATATATATTATTTCAATTCGGTGGTACAGTTAAAACCACTTCCAATTTGACAACTGAAACGTATAAACGAATACGAATAAAAGAATACGCATGAACGAATACGAATACATGATTGCTTACGAATAAACGAATGCTTACGAACAAACGAATGCTTACGAATAAACGATTGCTTACGAATAAACCATTGCTTACGATAGCTTTCGATAACTTACGATACCGGCTAAGATTTAGAATTCCCGCACAGTAAAAAATAGTTCTCAAAAAGGGGGTGATACGGCTCTGTCAAAGTTTTATGTTTGATAGACAGGTCGACAGGTCGACAGGTAGATAGGTCGACAGGTAGACAGGTTGACATATAGACAGGTCGACAGGTAGACAGGTAACAGCACAATGGAAGTTCTAAATGAAGGTAGTTATGCATATTATGCGTGATGGTAATTACCTGTCAACCTGTCGACCTGTCAACCCGTTTATAAGTAGACAGCATTATCTTCATGAATATATAATATCATTAAACATCGTTTTGGCGCATATCAATAACCTTCATAGTTTTCCCCTGGCTACCTGTCGACCTGTCCACCTGCCGACCTGTCTACCTGTCGACCTGTCTACCTGTTTATCTAACATTTTAATGGCGCAACTCAATAGTCTCCATATTTCCCAGTAGGCTACATGTCGACCTGTCTACCTGTCGGCCATGCTATTTTCATCTAAACTCATATTTCGAAAATAGTCCTCAAACTTTAAATATTCTTGCGCGTAAGTGTGTGGGGAATTCTAACGTTGTTCCACGATAGCTTACGATTGCTTACGAAAAAACGATTACTTACGAATACACGATAGCTTACGATAGCTCACGATGGCTTACGAATAAACGATTGCTTATGAATAAACGAATGCTTACGAATAAACGATTGCTTACGAATAAACGAATGCTTACAAAAAAGACGAAAGCATACGAATGAACGAGAAACGAATAAACGAATACGAATAAACGAAAACGAATAATTTTGCTTACGATAGTCAAATTGGAAGTGGTTTAAACTGTATTTGTGAAGGAAAAATAAACAAAACCTTATTCACATTTAATGTTAGGGGTATTTTAAAATTCTGAAGGAGAATGCTTTTTCATTTTTGCTTTTAAAGCATATGCACGTGATATAAAACACGACAGTCCCCACGGTCCGTGTTCCTACCGTATATTCTATTTTTTGTAATTGCACGGATTATGAGAAAAAATTCCATGAAAGGATTTCAACCATAATGGTATAAAAACTTGTTCTTTTTCCAATAGTGCCTTGTTTGACTGTACGTCAAACATATTTATTACAGAAAAATCCCTTCACTGATGGGGCTGCAATTGTCTTTTTTCAGTATATGAAACTTATTGTATAAGTTTATCATGTATAAGTTGTGTTAAGATTATACAAAAAAGATATCTGCATTTAAGTTTACATGTTTAGGTGTTTAGATAAAATAGGTTTTTCTAAATACAAATCTCACATAATTATTACAATTGTCCGTTAAATTATCATTATTGGTTAACAAAGGCGTAAAGCGTAATATTTGTCCATCGAATTCTGAGAGGAATTTTACGAATCTTCATTCTCTATTTTTAAACTTTGTCAGGCTTATTTTGATAAAAACCACATTTTCTTGTGTATTCCTTTTTTGAAACTCAAAACACACATAAAATCGCCTTTGCGTGTTTTGAAGCGAGAAGCGTTTTTGTGTTTCATGTACATTAAAGAAAAGACCAAATAATGCATTTACATGCATGTAGACTGCAACACATACATGTTAACCCATTTTGCATATCACAGACCTTAGAAAAAAAATATAAAAATAATTGCAAGTGAACTTTTAAGTTATAAATTTCCCACAATTCGTATTCACAGATTCTCAAAACATACAAAAACGTTTCATGATTAATACGCGCTTGCGCATTATTAAAAAATGAAAGTTCATGAACATACACTATAAATGAAGCTACAATTGCACTTTTCATTGTTATTGCATTTTGTTTCCAATATAGAGCCTACTAAGCTTCTTTCTCTGTTTCGATCTTATTGATCAGCGCTCCATCGATAACCAATCTGCCCTTTTCTGGACTTGGCGCATCAGGAATAGACGTCACAGTAGATCCCTCAACAACTAGTCCCTGTGTCATATAACTGCGCTCCGGCGACAGCAAGGGGTGATGCGGTTTCCCGCCAATAACACCACCACCACCAGCAACACAATTTGCATCGGTAACCGGGGCAACGAAGGTTGCTACGGACGGTGGAGGGCCACCCGGAAGTGTAGATAAACCACTGGCGCGGCTTCCACCGAATTTCCCGTTGCGATCATCGCGACGCAGCATTTGTATCGTGACGCGGTTGTTAGCCGGTCGATAGTTCGATAAATGCTCGCGAACGACGCCACGGTTGTATAGATCGGTTAGTTTTGATTTGTCTAAGCGTTTATCCTGTTGTTTACTTTCGCGTACGGGATCGCCTATGGTTAGCTTTTTAACGACTTTTAATTTTCTTGGATCGAAAGATGCGCCGAGAATGTCATTGAATTCACGCTCTTCAACGGAGTCCGAATGTAGCTTTGCGTTCTCCCAGGCAACCGTTTTATTCGGACCATGTTTAGCTGGAGGACAACTAACAATGGATTTCGCATCGTGTGGCACATTTTCCGCGTTGCCTAGGTGGCGATCACGCAGGCTCCTACCAGGAGTGGACAAAGTAGCTCTGGAATCAAACGATTTTTGTCGTTCAAGCTGGGCCGATTGGCGACCGTGAAGACCTTTTGAAAACGACAGATCCAAATCATTGCCTACAGACACTTTAGGGATATCCGATTTAGGACCACCACCGCCTCGACTCGATAAATGCTTGCGCGATGTAGTCGAAACAGTCGACTGTTCACGTTTTATCATTGTGGAAGTGATGTCATCGCCGGGTTTTGATGGACTTCCAGTCGAATTTCGCGGTGTATTAGCTGGCTGCACTACTTTATTGGCATCGATCCCGGACGCTCCCTCGCCTTGAGTATGTAACGGTGTTTGTCCATATCGCGGTGTGGTTTGAAGCTTCAAATTTCCCGCTCGCACGTAGTCAATAATGGAGATTTGCTTTTCGATATGCACCTTAGGGAGGAGGAGTTCATTATTCGTCGCAACCGATATAGCACGTGGTGTGGGTTCGGACCAACTTAAGCGGGATCCTGGCACTGACTGACTGACAAATTTTGCGTTTTTATCAGCTCGATTCTTAGATTTAGACTTCGTTTCAAACACTATTTTACTTTTGTCTCTTGAGTAATGCACTCCATTCGGTAAGTTAGAGGAAACCACAGCGTTTGGTTTGACGAAAAATGCCGGATCATTTGTTTTGCTTTGAGAACTCAGTCCTTCCGTGAATATAGGCCGATCCCCGGATCGTTTAATACGCTTCGAATACACTTTAGAGGATTCCCTATGTTTACTGAGTCCGGCCCATCGGGATTTGTCTGTCTTGAGACTGAAATGCACCTCTGGCAACACCTTAGTGTCTAGGTTAGTTATAGCATCATTATATAGTTTTATCACATCTTTGCGCTCGGAAATACTCATATCATTTGCCTTAACAACAGTAGCCGGTAGCTGTGGAAACTCGCCTTTCCATTTGATATGATTCGCCATTTTTTCTGTTGTATTTAAAGGCTTCAACACTACTGGGCGGTTTCGTTTGAAGTATCCATGCGTGACCGCACCGGAGTCCAGTTTAAATTTCTCCCTGTGCAGCAGGGATGGTGTATCATGCTTCAGTTTGATATTGGGCGCCAGTTTCAAATCGGTTTGGAACCACAAGGGGACTGGGTCCCTTGTAGATTCTGTCTCTTGTCAAACGTCTTCTGGATGGGAACCTAGAATAAACACAATGAATATGCATTAGGAATTATGTTGATCATTGCAATATTTACCTGCAATGTTTATTTAGACTCTACCTAGTTTTTGTATGTCTACCGTGATTCAATGTAAATTAACTCCTTATACATAAAACATGACATTAGACAGATATTTACCGAAACCAACTCACTGATTTAAGTTCGACAAAGCATATTTACACTGAATAATATTATCATGATTTCGATGTCGATAACACACGTAAAGTAAACGATTACATATATTTACCCCTAAACAATCTCTTCAGCAAGAAGACATACGATGTCCTAAAAACTATTTTCTTTTTCGGTCGCAGATGAGCATGCGGGTAACTATTTTGCGTCAATGTCGTAGCGTTAGTGTTACAAAATATGCCACTACGTTTTGTAAAAATGTAGCAAATCCAACCAAAAGAAATACACTTATTCGTCAGTATATTTATTCAAACTATGCTTTTGCAAAGTTGGATATGAAATTAGTAACTTGACGTCCATTTGAGTTGCAACTACGGTGCGATAATCACGATTGTTATCACTAAGCGTTATCTTTTTAAAATGTTACATTACCTAATCATAGACGCGAATAATTGTTCTGACATATTAAGTAACAACTGAGCTGATGGTGAATAAGAAAGCATTATGGGCATAAACTGAGTAGAAAACATCCAATGTGGCATTTGAAAATTCATCTAATATATACCAATTCTAAATATCTCGCTAATTCATTTGGTTTGCGCAAATAATCTCGCTTTCCTAAGTGGGCATGCACCTTTAGTGAGCTGTTGATTTGCATTAGATTGATAAAATTATGTAAGGTTTATATCGTGAATTGCGAGTGAGAAGTAAAAAAAAACTTGGCACCAAATGATATCATATTCACTGGCTCACAATTCATATGAATAACTATATTTTGCTTATATGCTTCATTCACCCACTGTCAGATAATATTAAATCAGGATTCGTCAAGATTTTTATCGCATTGACAAGATAACAATCATGTCATTTGATCATGCAGGCCTCAGTCATCTAATTAACAAAATATGTGCTTTATCTGATACAAATTTGAATACCTATCGGTTTTGGTTCGATAACGTGATCTCAGAACGATATTGAATGATAACTTAATTGATTTAATCATTATTATTGTTTACTTTGATGCTGATAGACGGATGAAATTATCAAGCAAATCTAGGTTCAAACCACTTTCGTATCAGATAGCAACTACTCACTCATTCTAAACACATAGACTACACGTATAAACCAACTTCAAACTAGCTTCGAACCACGCTATAACTACAGGTCTTCACACCAACCAATAAATATTTGTTCATATTGATAGTTATTTTGTATTTAATTTTTATTTAAATCCGTCCCGCGATTGATGATATTTTTTATCTTATACTTATCATTATCTTGTTTACATGATTTCAAAATATGATGCTATCCACATTAATATATTCTAAACCAAATATTAGTTAAGATTTATTTCAATAAAAAAATATATATCAAGGCCTGAGCCATCGTTTGAAAAATCAGCAAACCGTACTTCATTTTAACGGTGCACCAGATGAATCTTGCATATTATCATTATCCAATATTCTATTTATATTTTGCCTTTATGAATGTTAGCACATGACAAAAAAAAAACATATACTCACTGTTTTCGAAGATGACTATGCCTTTTTAGAACGATGCTTTTCACTTATTCTTATTGACATATATCATTACTCCTGGTAATAATTGGCAATACAATAATCTCACAATAGCAATAAAAATACAATGTCTTATCCCACACGTTTCACACTATATGTCTCGCCTATATTGCCTTTTTTGTATATCAGTTGTAAATCATACAAGACGCTTTTTCATAATGATAATTGCATTTATATAAGCGAACTCCTTTCGTTTGATGACCCACTTAATTGGCCCTGAAGCGACACTAATATCTTCTCTTTATATTGACAAACCGTCTTAGGACCCATTTCAATCCGTATTATATCCCCCTCTCAAAGAACAAACTGGATATCTTCTATCAGAAGTCTTAAACTGAGGCGACCGGTTTTTGTTGTTCGTTCTTAAGTCGTCCTTTTTATACAGCGCTAAGTTCATATTGGCATATGTTTAACTAACATGATTTATTCATTGTGGATCCATATAGAAATACCGCATTTGCATTTATTTATAAGTTAGCTAATAATGCTTGGTTATGCCCTGAAGGTATAATCATTAGTTGTTGGACTTTCCTATAATTATGCGGCCATGAGTATTTTGTATACATCCGATCAGGCATTACTTAATTGAAAGGATTGATTGCGCAAAACATAGTGCTGTCAATATTCCAATTACTATTAATAACAATTAGTGAAAGTAAGCATGAAAATATTATTTCTGTTTAGAGGGTCCTGTTTTGATAACTTTAAGGTGCCATTCTATAAGTAAACTCTAGAAGTAGAAAACATTGTATTACTCCGACAAGCTAATAGAGATAGTCCAACGCTTTATCACACACACACACATACCGATATATCTATTGTCATTATTATTATCGGTATAATTAAAACTGTAATGATAACGGTTATCATGATTGTATTTAGAGTGCAGCAAAAAAAAAAAAAATAAAATAATAATAATAGAAGGTGCATCTAGTGCTGAGTCATATTTAATAAGTTATCGCATAGCATCAGCATAAACAATGAATTATCCACTTCAATCCATATCCTGGCATTTTAAAAATGTGATGCGAAACTTTTCTGAAGGGTCTAATTAAGTTGAAGGATGTGAACTAAGTGTGAAGAATCCCGGACAAAACCCCCCCATGACAAAACCCCCCCATGACCAAACCCCCCTTTTTTTGCACAGGTAGGGCAATACCCCCCCCCCCCCTATTATTTTTGATATTCTAATTATTTT
>LQRL01022986.1:24245-42015 GCA_001703475.1 Hydroides elegans
CTCTGTCAGCCAAATCTGACAGAACCCGAAAGGTGAGTTCAGATTTGGCTGACCGAGTGTTATAATTCCCATCAGTATGTAATCGAGTGGCGTCTTCCTTTTATTACATATCCTCTATTAAGAATAATCGATTTAAATAGATTTATTTCGCGAATCGAAAGCAGCCACCAATGGTAGCTCAGTGGCTTAAATCGTTGGACATTCAAGAGTGTTGCGTCATTTGCACTTTTTTGATCATTTTTCATCATTGATAACTCATGTAATTTTGGACAAAAACATCTAAAAATTGAAATCTAACAAGATTATTCTACATGTTGCATGATGTATTCATAACAGAAATGTCCTAATTGAGCTCGTTTGAAACGCATGTAGATGGCTGATTTGCTAAGATCCATGGATCCCCGGTACGAACCAAAGTAAAGGCATAACAAAAATTGTTTTTGTCTGTCTTCTTTCATGATTTTAAACTTGCTATGAAGCAATTCTGAATGATAAATATACATATTTTTGGTTTATAACTACACGATTTATCCATCAACAGTTTTTTATTTAAGGTTTTTGTCAAATCTAAGGCGCCAAGGTTAGCATTGCTGTAAACTTGATATTTAATAATTCCAGTTTAACAAAATAGTAAATATCAACATAAGAAAAGATGAAGAAATTCTTAATTCCATATCTAATTTTAAAAAATTGTTTGACGAAAAAAATATGCTCAGAGCGAGGCCCGAACGCGGAACCCACTGCTTCTCGGGCGAGCATCATATACATTGCACCATGGGGCACTCTTGATGAACGCACAATTATTTTTCTTGTATAAATGGATAGAATACGGAATAGTGAAGCAGATAATAAATTTGCTTGGATATATTCGGAGCCATTTTGCACTAAATAACTCAAAATTACATTGCATTACGCGTTCCTGAGAAAAGTAGAGTTGACGCAATTTGACGCTAAATAGACGATGAGTCGAAAACGAGGCTATAGTGAAAACGTAAGGAATTATTGCACTCTCGGGTTTTGCTTATATGTAATTTATATAGGTATCTTATAAGAATATCAACCAATGCAGATGTATCTCAATTTAGGTTCAGTAAACGAATCTGTGAGAGAATAACCTAATACAAATTTGGTTTCTTGAAATCTTTTTTCAGGGAGGACATTGTATATTTTCTTTCAGAAACAATTCCGGGTTTATTGCTTGCAACTTCAGAATAAATCTTATTATGCAAATTATTTATAGAAATCCCGTCATAAAACCGTAGAAAAAAAAATAAAATCATTTCTTAAAGTTTTTTTTTATTGTCAACCATATACTATACTAGAAACGTCAAAACACGTGGTTTTTTGATTCGAGATAAAGATATCAAAGCTATGGACGAAGCAGACACAATTTATGTGCATGGCTATGTCGACCATGCATGTGCACCCCATGGTGGATATTTCACTGGATATTTCTTACGGGTTATTCAATACCAATGCAGCTTCAGTCATTTTCAGCTTTATTTCTTGCAATTTCATTTACTTTTTCTTTGTAGATATTGAGATGCAACGTGTTAGCAACCCGATGGATGCCGAGGAGAGACATCACGAAACACGCAACATGAGCCCCTGGACGTCCTTGATGCATCGCGTAACAAACACAATAGATGTAAAACTAGAAATTGCAAAATTATCATGTGTCGTTAAATTCTTACAACTTTGCCTGATGTTGCAACGCGCAAAAAACACAATAGAGGCAAAACTAGAGACAGCAACATTATCGTGTATCGTTAAATTCGTTCTACTTTGCGTGATGTTGGAAGTAACTGTCCTTTCGCTAATCCTCTTTTATCTAGATAATGGTGTAGATCTTGTTCATCTGAAATTAGGATGCCAAGGCACTGGTAAAACGTACCTCCGCGAAGACGATGTCATCTATGACATAACAGGACTCGGTTGTGTGATACGCAAACCGATAGACGACAACCATATGTTCTACTGTCGAAGGGCCGACGGAGTGACAGGCACGCGAAAAGTCACAGCTCTATCCGTTCCGCCGGCGGAAATGATCTTGAATGACGATACACCGCATGCAATTGCTTTTGCAAGCCCGGGGTCAGCGTTCGGATGGCTAGCCATTGATAGTGGTGTTGAGTGTGAGATTGACCGACTTGATTCCTCAAACCTTTATGTCGGCCTAGATATTAGATTGCTATTTAAAATTAATGGATTGACATGCGAGGCATTGAACATCACGGACTACGAGTTCTCTAGGAATTCAAATGTGACTTGTGAGATGGATACCTCTTCTGGTGTACCGGTTCCACACTTTCATATTCATGGACCTAGACAATTCCCACATAAGTTGAAAAACATAAACAGTCGGGATCCAAAATGTTTGGATGATTTTCGACAAGCTGCAAACCTAAAAAGTAACGGCAATAGATCATACATGGTGTTCAAATTCAACTCATGCTCTGTACCACCGACGGAAAGGGCAAATAATTCCGTGGGATTTAGTGATCCATCCTTGTACATATCAAGGAAAACAGAGCTATAAACAGGAATAAATTAGAGGGGCAAATAAAGCTACTTACTCCGTTAATTCAAACATTATGAGGTAAACATAAGCCTAAGTATTGATGATTGATGCACGATAAAAGTTTGATCAAGGACTATCAGATATCTACAGCTTTGTATTAAAAGGTTGATAGTATTTTTATATAAGTCTTATTTTTCATAAACTAAAAGTATATTGTTGCAGCACAACAACATATTCATTTCTCTTTTGCGGATGTTTCTAAATAATATTAAAATGAACATTTTGCGAATGTTTTTAGAGAATGTTCAAATAAAATGAACATAGCTGGCCTGTACATAGATTAGTTTATATTATTCTCAACACTTTCTCAATACTTTATACCTGTGAAATATATATGTAGCTGCGTGTCTATCTAGTTAGATGAACGTTTGTTTATTAGCTTGTTATCCTGAATCATGATCAACGTATCACGTTTGAAAAAAACCAGTTAGGTGTCTGTGTGTTAATTACCATCGAGTTTGATAAATAAGTTTATCAAATGTTACTATTGACACATTATTGAAACATTCTAAGCTAATTTACTGTATGAAAATAATCATAGCGAGAGCTTATTTATTTATTGTGTCGTTGATAGAAAAACAACTAATTCAAAGACTGATATAAATCGGATTACATTTTACTTTTAAGACAAAATATCCCTATAAATTAAATCTATGACATTATAGTTTTAACTTAAAAAGGTATTTCAATGAATTTTAAGTGTCGTGAAATAAATAAAGAAAAACCTCTTGCCAGTGTAAACAACTTATTGCATATTGTTGACAAGTGCTTAAATTGCTAAGATTTTACACTTGCCGCCTTTTCTTTCTAAGAATGAATCTTTATTTGTGTTTGTTTATACTTTTTTATAAAACGATTCCCTTACCAAAACTCGCAAGTAATAACTCAATAATATATTATAGTAAAAAAGTATTATAAATAATCATTCGAATTTTGACCATCAGACAAGTCATATTTGCGTCATAATTCATATTTCCTTATCACTTCTGTGAATATGATATCTTGCATTGTCATGATCAGCGCATCACAACTGGTTACCACTTTTTGATATGAATCAGTCCTAATGTTGAAATTACATTAAATAAATGCATCCTTTGCCGATATTATATACGTCATATTAAACAAATATATTATTCAAACATTCAATGAAAACAAAAGTGTCTTCTTGTTTTGCTTGTACGTTCCATATTTCATTCAATGTATACCATGTATATAATACACATTTGAATAAGCATGTTCTCCAATACAATGCTCGTGTAGTAAGTTGGCCAAGTAACATTGAGCATTGAGTATTGAGCAATATTTAATCGCACAAACAAGTTTTATCTCTTGATAATCCCTCCATGCACACTTGACATAAGCCATGCATGTAGCTTAGAAACGTTCGAATTATTGGGAAGGTGGCTTATTAATTCATATGCGTAATATAACATATGGCTCGTATTTAACTAGATGCTGGTAGTAAAACGTTCTTTCATGATTTGTTGAAAATGATAAGTCTATCGAAAGGGTGCATTGTTGATAAGAGCTTATGTTTTCTTAATAACAAATGAAATGAAACTTGATATTAGAATTTCTAGGCAGCAAGGCAATGTGAATAAGAATAAAATGTTGTCAATTCAAAAGTTTGTTGATAACAATAACCTTCCGATTGTTTGATGTAGTCTTATTTTCAATTTTGCTATGATATAACATACAATTTGAAACCACTCGGTGGCGAAGAACAAGTTCTCATCATCAGATAAATTGAATCCATCGGAAAGTAAAAAATTAATTGATAACAATTAATTAATCAATAGGGTTTCTTTGAACGTGTATAAATATTTAGAGCAGTGTAGGTATGCCTAAGATGATAATGCAAAAACCATGCAATTAAAACATACAATCTTTCTGTCATTTTGTAAATTTTATTTTACATGTTATTTCTTTATTTTATTGAAAAAAAATAAAATGCAATACGTAATGTAACATGTTGGATATTATATTAATCTAAAGATCGATTTCAATCTAACAAATGCGGCTGTAAATAATATTGCTTGAGTATATCAGTAAATATAAATGGTGAATCTGACACAACTTACTTATAGCATATATTTACATAAAAATTGCAACATATTATAGAAAAAGACAAAAATGCATCAAACTAAATAAAAATTGAAAATATAGACAATTAGGACAAAAGGTCATTAATTTTTTTTCAATAATTTTACAATCCAGCAGTGTTCTTTTTAACGAAACTTCTTGCAATAAATGAATCATAAACGCGTCTATATATCTTTACCTAAAACAAGAGTTGGATCATGTTGAAATCAACATAATTATTGCATTTATCCGTACCGATTGAGTTTCTTATTTTTACTAACATTATTACTTCTGAAGTCTCCTTACTGCTTTATACAAACATCGAACGAGTCATAGCCACCAGACCCATTAGGTTTTGGAACCACCACAATCTGACTTCCTTTCTCCATTGTTGGCAAGCGGCACGAGTTCACATTTAATCCGATGAGTGCCCTAGGTCCTTGGGACTTCAGATTTCCAACCATTGCAATTTTGTCAGTACAATTGCGATGCCTCTCGGTGTCTGCGTTCGGAAGACTCAACGTTACAGGTGAATTGATCAGATTGTTTTGAACTATGACGCATATTGGTTGCGAAGAATCAGGAATCGTGAAAGACATATGGTCATTATGTTTCGTAGACTCACATTTTGGTATACGCCGGTCTATCGACATACGTATTTCGCCTGGTGAAACGCTGAACGGTCGCATGATGCACTCAACATCACTGTCAATGTGCAACCATCCTAAAAAGTAATCTTCACTCGAGAACGCAACAGCATGCGGTAAATCATCACTCAAAGTCATTTCAATCTGTGGGGGGAATAGAGCCTTTATTCTACGAGTTCCCGTCACCCCATCAGCCCTGTGGCAGTGGAACATCTGATCGCATTTTGGCTCGCGTTTTATAACACAACCAGACCCCGTTGGGTCGTAGATGAAATCATCATCTTTTCCAGTACCGGTACATGTGTCTTTCAGAAACTCTTCAACATAAAGCCAGAACAGTAAGACCAACACATAACACCAAAACACATTCCAAAACGCAAATAAAAGTACCTTATACCGGTTACACCAATCCGATATTTTTTCACGAAGAATAGTGGTCATACGACGCATGAAAGACGGATGGGAAGTTGTGCTTTGTCGAATGATATTTCTTTGTTCTCCATCTTGTGGTCCGTTGATCCGTTGCATCTCTACATCTGTAACAATAAAGTAAAATAGAAGTTGTGACTGGATCTATGCAGGACTATGCAATTAAAAATGCTTGCTTCTTAACTTGAAACAAAATCATAGCAAGGTCTATATTAAGCTATGTAAAGAACAAAAGAATGAAACACATATCTATTACTAAATCTTAACTAAATATAAGCTTTCGTTTATATAAAACATCCTTTTGTTTTATTATTCTTTCATATTCAATGCTAAAGGTCAGTTGGGATTACCCTTTAGAATTGTATACATACGTTTTGTTAAATATTAGATTTTTAATTATATTGCACATCATCTTTGGATATACATATCAAATTGTGTCACAAAAGTCATGCATCGATTTTTGCAGGGTATTATGTAAATGAATCACTTAAAACCGAAAAACATTACTAGATGTTGATTCACTTTTACATTGAACGACATCTTCACAGTAAATTAAAACAATGAAATTCAGTCATGTTTAGTCACAAATTGAAAGATACATGGCATTTATCCCATTACGGATTTATATGGTAATATTGTAAAATATTACAAGTGTAAGATTAATAGAATACGTAAGATTGGTTATTTATCAAGTTTTGATGAGAAAGCTTAATTACCTTGATTTGAAGCACATTGTGTCTGATTTACTGCCATTTTGAAACCTTATAATTATTCCTTATATTTCAAGCGTTTTAGTGTGATTTATAGTGATCTTATTTCATTTGCAAATACACTCGCTATATCATCATTTATCGTATATTTAAATCCTTGGATACTATAAACTACTATCTATTATCCAAACAAAAAACACAATTCAATGCCTATTTTTCTGTATTTGCCAACACACAATAAAGAAACTTTCACGTTGCGTTTAATTTAAGCGAATGAACTCACACATTAGCCAGTGATAATCCTTCCTTGTTGCATCTCATTGTTAAAGAAAACTATATGAATAGAAATGTCAAATCAGATTATCGAACAATTCTTTTTTTTAAATGAGTGTAACCTGGAGAAAATATTAAAAACAAATATCTTCCCCGACTATTTCAAGAAAGGATGCATGTCAGAAAGCGGCACTCCTATGTTTTGTTGATGACTGAGTTTTTTTCTGTGGCGACAGGAAAGGAAGGAGTTACTTACTTAATAAGCATTTTATGCATTTAAATACAAACATCATGTAAGAACCGCGCGACCTAGATTTTTCATGTTGTTGCTATTTAAACACAAACATCTATTTTTCATTTCTATCCTGGATCTGTCGTGCCTTTCAACAGTGGGTGTTGTCGGTTAACAAATTAGACAACAAAAATAGCTGTGCAAGCGCCTGTATCCTAGATTGAGGTTTCGCGCAAAACAACGTAAATATATAATTTAAAAGGCTTGTTTTGAGCTAAATTTAACTGAATTCTATAGTCTGCTTTTTGTTCAATGTGACACATATTTTTCTTGAGCATTTTTACTGACCGTAAATTGTCTGAAAACCTGTTTATGGAAAAGACGGTATACATGTATTGTCGCTATGACAGTGATCATGAACGTTCGGTATTTTCCGGATAATAACAAGAGAATATATATTTATGCAAAACGTATGATGGGACACTGTGCGCATAGTGACTAGTAGGAAGCCGTACGTAATTGGACAGTAACAGATAAAAAATGTGAGAAGCCTTCGAAAAAGAAGGTCTGTAAACCCTTGAAAAAGAGGGTTACCCCTGGTAATACTAAGGGAAATATGAAAAGCCTTTGAAAAAGAAGGTATGATAACCTTTAAAAAAGAAGGTATGATAACCTTTGAAAAAGAAGGTGTGATAACCCTTGAAAAAGAGGGTGATTAACAAATCATAAATGTGATAGCATTATCAGTGCTGCTCAATTGCGTAAATTTCGCTCTTTGAGCGGAATTCATAAAATACGGCAATAAGCGAAAAGGGAAATTTTCCCATTTTGCAAATGTATTCAGAACGGACTAATTAGATGTATTTAGACGTAAATCATCTTATTGGCCCGGTCATACATAACTTGAAACGCATCACACATCACATCATCGGATAGATTCACGGATAAATCAATAACCCGTCACAATATCGTTAAGCAAAAAATGCTTTCATAAACAGTAAATTCAATATTGCTCAACTGAAATATGTGTACATCTTAATATATCAAAATGATAGAATTTGATTGGATGTTATGGCAACAGTAAAGTTGCCCTGATATGATTTAATTGGATGGTTTTTAGGCAACAGTATAGTTGCCCTAATAGCATTCAATCGGATGTTTAAGCAACAGTATAGTTGCCCCATATAAATGCAAATTGGTAAAATATGACCTTATTGGCATACATTTATATTAATTGTGAGTGCAATTATATCAAAATTGTCACCGGTATTTACATATAAACTTGTGATATTGTAATGTATTTAAAAAGGCAATTGCATAAGATATTCAATACATTGATTATGGTAATAAATCTGATTTACTAAAACATGAATGAGTTCATGGGAAAATATAGCGTAAATGCATATAATATATTGAGTAGTGAAGCTATTGTCGGCACATGATAGCGTCACATATAGATTATGATTTCTAGAAATGAGCTGAAATTAAGCATTGTGAAATGTAATCATTGATTATGGCGTATGTCAAATATTCTTATATTAGTTTATTGTTGCTATATTTCAGTAACCGCATTTGAAATAAAAGTGCGCGTCTACGACCAGGCGTTTTCTTCCGACTATCCGATACACATCATATAGCATATATCTTTTCAAGAAGGAATTTTATCTGGAGAAAATGTTTAATAAAAAACCTGATTTTTATCTAAAGAAAGGACTGTTATCAGAAAGTGGCACTCCTATCTTTTATTGATGATTTCATGCTTTCTGTGGCAATAAATGATTGAGTTAGGTATTTGATAAGCATGTATGTCCCGTCTTTCTTATGCTGATGCATGTGTGTTTCTTTTTTTAATCGTAATTTACTGAAGCAATACCACGGCATGAACACAATATGCAAACAACATAAGAAAATAGATTTTTTTATCGATTCAACATGAAAGAAACGGTCATTCTCTCCGTATTTGAACATCATTTGCGTTACTGAACAATAAAAAACTCACTTTTTGTCAAATAGTTTGGAATAGAAGTGGAAAAGTCAAATGCTTCTTTCTTTATCAATACAAAATGGATCTTTATTTGCATGTGTTGATACGTTTTTACCTACAAAATATATAATCCAAAATATCAAACGTGATCCGAAACCAGCATTGCGATAAGCATTACCCATTGTTTCCGTGGTTTTGGTATGTACCAAACTCTTTTGAGATATTTTCGTATCTTTGCAAAAATCAATTTTCTTTAATAACGCTGTTCCACACATTAACAATTTATAAAGATAATCTCTGAAAACTGTGATTTTGAAATTGAAGTGATTTATGACTTAATGATAATAACTGTATTATCTTCATATTTTGTAATGAGGACTATATGTTTTGTGTCACATAAGGGTCCCAATTATGCCGTGGCAGTTACTACTTCGAAACGATGTCACACAAATGAAAAATGAAAAAGTTATATTATGTAAAGAATCTCACTTATTATGTCTTTTCAAATGGGTTTTTTAATGACCTCGTGATTGTTTCGTTATGATTTAGCACTGTCGACTGGGTATTATAACTGTTATCAATGAGCCCCTCATGATCTTCAAAGACGTGCAAGACGGTGAACTGTAAAGAAAATGAGTACAAAATTTACATGTTTGATGTAATTTGAAATTAGTTTACATGCGAATGAAATCGGTAATTCCTTCAAGATGTAAGCAAAAATAAACAGAAGCACCTCTTTGGAGAAATGAGAGGATTTTGCAACATAGTTATTGATTTTGCACCAATTAGACAACAATGACCATATATGCATTTCAGCTATAAGTTATAGGCAAATATTGAAAGTCCCTTGATTATTTATTCATTGTTCTTTCATAATAATGATTGATTTCTGGTACCAATAGAATGAAGATTAATTCAATGTCAATGCAATTAAATCTATTTACCCAAACGCTAATTGGCAACTAATTGGTATCTTAAAACAGACTATGGGTATTGAGCATAGGATGTTTTTTTTTATAACTATTTTATATAACTATTTCAAATGGAATAAATTTGTTTCAACAGAACCAATCTGGCGTCACCTTTCAATTTGCAAGTATTTAATAGACAAGTTAAACCAAAGTTGAAAATCAAAAAAAAAATTATTTATAAAAGTTAGCTAAATCATTCTTATAAATATATGTCAACAAAGATCAAGCAAATATTATATTAATTATCAGGATGTTTGTAACTAAAATATCGATACAATTGAATGTAATTGTATGACTTGACGTTGACATTTACTTGTATTTAGATATGATATCTGGTCCATGAAAATGCACAGACACATGATATATTTCTTGTTAGTCATAGAACTATTGTTCGAAAATAGTAATGCAATTGTTGTTGGTAGCAATATGCAAGATAAATATATTCCCTCTTTATGTGGAAGACATAGACATTCACTACCCAACAATCTAGATTACTTAATTCTCCAGAAGTCGACCAAGACACACATCGAATGCATAAACACATGTTTCTATCATTTAGCATGTACAAGTGTATTTATGACTAAATTGGACCACAATAACTATCGTTGTGTCCTTAGTTCGGTGCGATTTGAATGCGAGCGCCTTTCTGCTTCAGAAGAATACACATATTTTGTTGTTGTAAGAATTAATTTTGAAAATAAAAACTCATCAACGTAGCCAATTAAATATAATAACTGTATTGTTTGCTATAAACTACAATTGGAAAAGTAGCATCAAGTAGTGCTTATGATTGCATGTTAATGTGACAATTTTGTACTTCAACAACGCAATTTGGTAACCAAAGTAATGTTTATTGAATATATCTTATTACAGAGGTATCTGTATCCATTATCATGCGGCGATTTACAATCCATTTACGGCCATACTGATGATGGTGAATACTGTATGGTCACACCGAATACTCCCCCAATTGCCTCAGAAAATCCTATGATTTTGACGGGTACTCAAATATACTGCAAAGATATGAATACAACTACACCAAGAGAGTACTTGACGCTATCTAGCGGTGAGACTAATAACTATTCGACAACCTACAAGGAACCCCCAGAACCGCATGGAACTATACGCTATTCCAAAATTAGCTTAAATATATCGGTAAGTGAGACAAATTTTATTAATATTATCATAATCATAGTCATAACTATGATATAATTACTTATAGTATTATTGAGGTTTAAAACATTATTTGTAGCAAATATAATTATAGCGCTTTGATCATATCCTTCATTTGTGTTACTAATATAATTTTACAGGTCTTTTACTATCCAGCCTAAACAAGTAATTTTAAGCATATTTTAAATGGAAAATATTAAGTATTAAAATATATTTATATTTGCCACTGATTCGATGTGGTCGCATAAAATTCATTGATATAGAATAACATACCTGTATCGCTACACAAAACTTTAGTTGATCAATATGTGATACTTACAAGTAAAACTCAAGCCGTTTCAAAAATATTTTCTAGAGATTATATCAAATCCATCTTATTGGTATATAATCACATATTAATCTTACTACAACAGACCTTGGTGGTTAATGTTCGCGACGAAAGTTATGCAGTTGCAAACATGCTTTCTGGAACAATGGGTACAGCAACTAGCGCCCGTCCATATCCGCGATACGGAAAAACATTTTCCTGCACATATTTTGAAGATGGAGAATTCTCAATCGACCTCACTGGAACAGGCTTTTATGTTCCATCAACGGTATGATTATCTGTAGAACTTATTTTTATGTATGATCCATTTTGTAACATATATAAACTCAATCAAACGTTGCAATTTTTATTACAGCCGTTCTGTTCTAATAAAAGCAAAAGTATTCATTATATATGTAATTGTAATCTCATTACGCCTCTATTTCGATTGATATGTATTTATTTATGAATTATATAGTTTTATTGAAAATGGGAAACTAATACTGAAAACTACATTAGTAAGTTTGTTATTTCCTCAGTCCTATATAAATATAGAGCAAACATTTTACTCCCTGCATTTTTTTGTTTTTGTTTTGTTTTGCTGCAGTTTCAGTTCTATACATATACATCTTATATTTCTAAAATCACACGCACAAGAAACTCTTTCTGTGACTCTACACAGAATGATTTTGACATTATAACATTATAACAGGTCAATAAGTATTCCAAAATCTTTTTATTTTCTATGGTTCACATTGAAAAAACTGCGTTCTATTTCTATATGCTTTCTTAATATTCTTAAGAATTGTGAAAAATACACATTTTCTTTTTTGATATGACATTTATGTATGTATATTCTGGCTTGGAGTAAGGTATAATCGGTAACAAAATACATATTTTTAGGTACATCTGTTTTCAAACAACCCAACAATTTCATGCAATTATTAACTTTTGTGTTTTCAACCAGGTTTTTTTTGTACCCATTTTTCAAACATTTTCCAAAATGGTTTAACATTTTCACAACTACAAAATATATGCATAATATCTTTGATTTCATCACACATTATACATTTTGAATTCACAGATACATCAAACTTTGAAACTCTGCAATTTTTTGCAATGGAGAATATAGAAGAAAATTGTTCATCTCCTTTGATCAAAATCTAATTTCAAATAAATTTCACATCAAGTCATGTTAAGACCACCCTTTTTATACGTAAAGCATTCATTCAAAAATATTATGCAAAAATATTTTTATAATGATTGAAGGTCGAGGTGTCAGCCATAAGTTTTCGAGGGGAAATTCTACACTTGGCACGCACCAACCAGATGATATTCGCAAGATGCACCGGATATTGCGGTGGCTGTGCTATATCGAATCTTCAGCTGGGGTACAATCATTCCCTCGCACCAGGTAAATCTCAACGCTACATCACTTTATCGTTCGGATAATGTACAGTCATTCGCTTCAAATATAGATAGACAAAAAAGTATTTTTAAGAGGGTATTCCTGTTTAAATATTAAACGATTTTTTAAAGTTCTGAACAAAAGACGTTCATTGTTTATGCATATTTTTTCGATAGAATGTGTTTTATATGTTAAATTCGTATTTTGTTATGCCGTTATTATTTGTATGTTTATTTTGGAACTAAGAAACAGTGCATGAAAATATAACATATATAACTGCCAACCAATTGTTTAAAACTCATTAAAATTGAATATTTTACTTGATATATTTTGATGATATGGTTATGTTCCGAAAATATAAGGAATAAACATTTTTCTTTCTTTTCAGCTTCAAGTCAGTGCATTGTGCAATAAATAATTTTCTTGATAATTTTTCAATATTTTTCGATAAGAATCTTTAAAAAATGACAAATAAAGATTGTATAGATGTTTTATAATTGGGAGTTTGTATAATTGGTTTCAATTGATTGACCGCATAATGGTATGTCATCGGCTCAGCAAATAAAGTGAAAAGCTGGATGTCTTGATGCGGAACAATAATACATCTAAGGATAAAACTTCGCTATTCTTTAATTAAGCGTCAAATCTTATAAACCTTTAAACATTTGAAATTCTTTAAATAGTTTGAATGATTATCATATGATTTGAATTGAAATAATAGGCGAACATCAAATTACTATCAAATCTAATGGCAAAGACATGATTATAATAAAGAGCACATTGGATTAAACGTCGCGGATCACCATTCGTAATGAAGTTTTCAATGGCATGACATTTTATGATAATAATAATTGTTATCATTTAATTTTATGTCATTTTCAAAATTCTTCCTATATATGATAACTTGATAATAAACTTTGCTTATGATTGCTTTTGTTAAGTATGTATATATGGTGTCGTAATAATAATAATTTTAATGTGGTATTTATACATATTGAATGCAAGAAGCCACATTATTATCCAGTGCATTTGGGTAAACATTGCTTATCAAGAGATCTATTACAGGTATGTCGTTTGATGATGGTAATTTGTGCTTATTTTGGAATGATATAAAATATCATATGCTCTATTTTTAATTGTTGGGATAAATATGTTTTTAATGTAAATCCTAAAACATATCCTTTTGCTTCATGTCAGATAGTTAACCAGCACTTTTCAAACGATTAACTATTGCTATTTTGGGTTGGTTACGTATGTATCAATTATACATTAGTTTATACAGTGTGCTTATAGATTAGTAAATGACAATGTCTATGCTCTCACTAAAATTTCATATTTGAATATCATAACATACATATTTATGGTTGAAATTAAAATGTAATGTGTTTGCTTTTCCACTGCTTTATTCACTGTGATCTTAATAGTTACTTAACTGGCAAATAATGTAAATAAACGAATCATTTGACCCTAATTTTCAAATTTATGTATCTTTATGTGTATGGTCTGATGCATGGCTAATCTATCTATAGTCAATCTACATAAGTTAACATGTGCCTTATTCATCACTTTCGGGTAACGATTGTGAATGATTAACAGTACAAGATACATTTTGACAGCTAACAAAGTTATGTTATAATTACTTGAAAAAAAATATGTATCGGAAAAAAATATATCTAATGAACAAACACTGTAAACTAGGCAATCTGTCGACCAAAAATGTGATTCATTATAATGAAAAGGTATTAGATGTTATGAATATTCAATAAAATTGGCAAAAACTGGGATAATTTATCATTATAAATTACAAATGGTCAAGCTTGTTTCTTGAATAATTCTATAATGTTTGTTGAAGAATGATTAAAACTATAAAATTTGATAGTGTGTTTATTTTATCATGCCGATAAAAATTATATTCTGCATTTGTTCATGATACACATTTAAATAAAGCTATATTCATCACAAATTATTTTGTTTTGCTGTGGTTATCCTGGTACTCAAGTATATATTAATAATATTAACATATCAATGGCAACAAATCCCATACTCACGTCAACTGTGCTCCGGACTGACCGAACAAACTATAATAAAACAATTCTATTATATAATACAATATGTTTTATTACATCAAATTTGCTTCTTATTCTTAATTTTCATAAAAAGTACATGTCATTCAATGTCATGCTGATTATACGAACTCGAGTACGGTCACAACATAGATTCGAAAATGCAATTGAAAATACAGTTGAAAATAAATTCATGCTTGCAAAAAGAGAATAATAAAATCCTTAAAATGATGTGTTTATCATTATTGTTATTCGCAATTCGCAATGGTAAAGTAGTACCCTATATATTAGGTTTAACAATAAAGATATTCTTTTACGCTATCATTATCATAATAAAGTTACAATTACTGTTTAATATCAATTATTTATGAAATAACATTAACTAAAATAAAGCTGACATGCAAAATAGTAACAAAGTTCATTTAAACATGGAGATAGTTTATTCTATTTCGATTCAAAGGTAACGGATCACCATGCCGGAAAATGTATTTTGTTTGTACGCTGGATGTGTGTGCAGCTCCCCATTTGAGACCTTTCCTCTCAACCAAACTTCTTCACCTGCCTGACATTCAATTATAACGCTATTGCCACTATGTTCATTTGTAGACCCTCCATTCGCACGGACATCAACTATCATAATGCCTCCAATTCCTTTCACCAGTTCTATTTTAGCATCATGTCCAGCTTCGCTCCACAAAGACAGAAAACTGGTAGATTCCATGTCGAGGGCATACGAAAAGTCCACTGATTGGATTGTAGGCGTTACCGATATTAGTGATCACCCCATTGAAGATAAGACGCTGGTCAAGGGTTACAGATGTATAGTGCGAAGCAACGTTAATATATGCGGTAAAAGCGACAAAGTCATCAATGAGTTGTGTTTCCAGAGTATGAAGAGCCGCTTTCATTACCTGCATTTCTTGATGAAGTTGCTGTACAAACTCTTGCATCTGAATATCGTTGCTACATGTCTCTTTATTAACATTCCTAGAGTAACGATTTGATGTTTGCTGAGCACTTGGGATGAGAAAAACAAGTAACAAAATAAAACTTATAACCGAAATCCTTTTCATGATTGGTTTGTGAAACACTTTTATCATGTTTACTATGTTTAATTATTCGGCTTTGTTCTTGAAGAGATTTGTCTTAATTCTAATCAAATAGTTTCTGAAAGATGACACTTTACTGTATTATTATTGTCACGATAGATAGTTGTTACTTTTGTCAATCTCACTTGTTTAAAAAAAAATAAGTGGAAAGGAAGTTTTCTATACCTTAACTATATTCTAGTATTGACATGATCTTATTTATATGCACTACTGGGTTAATCCTATTATTTACTGCAAATTATAGTGCAGTTTATCCAAATATTTAGTGCAGTACAATTATACGCAATGATCCTATAATGATAGAGATATCATACACTACTCTTAATCCGCTTTGGCTAAATATTCACTTTGTAGCAGATACATGCATTTGTCATTTCTCGAAATAATGGAATAAAGAACTCTTTTACGTGCCAATCTAAACTATTTTACAATATTTTGTATTTACTTAGTACATTTATACTGTACAATGCTTAAGTTAACCATGCAGTTGAAACGGCACTACGGCTAAAATATTTTGCGCTTCCTTCAAGAATTTTTTTTCAAAAGTTTTTGGCAGTACACATTGATAAAAGAAAAAGGTTCTGAAGTAATCTAATTTATACCCTATTTCGATAACTTCTTATTATGATAACTCTTAATAAACATTTTGCAAACGGAATTTCATTACTTGAATAGCCTTGATACACTTCAATGACTTATTGAGTGACTTTAAGCATTGGCAGAATAAGCATAATAGAAATGAACCAAAACATATAGGAAGTCCTCGCAAATTGGTTTTTATTCTTATATGCATAAGAATACATATTTTTGAGTATAACTGGGAATAATATAAGAATATTAAATCAATGGTTTAGAATTAATATAAATGTCAAATTTGGCGTATGTTGTGCATTGTTATATGCAAATGCTTTCTGTGAATCTCGTTATGTTTCTCTTGAAATCATATTTATTCTGTTAAATTACTTTGCCTTTACCAAGAAAATAAATCTTTGACTTTTGGAGCAACAAATTTAGTCGACTTCCGAAATCAAAATTGCTACATAACAATAGTTTCCGTTGCTCTATTGTTCCCTTGATAAAAATAGAACATTTCACTATTTGGAACACTTAATACATCCTTATGCGACACTGCTTGCAGTGAGTCGGTTTGAAATCAATGCATTGAATTTAAAGGTATCTCGAAACAATACAGCCTATGGACATATTCTACACCTAACGCTTTCTCGTAGATATTCATCCTATATAGGTCAAATTGGGAGAATATCCAAAAACAGAGTGACTATCCAGTGACTGTAAAGACCAATCCGAATTGCATGCGTTTGGAAAGACATAAATAGAAAACAAATAGTGTTATAAATGCAATATAAGGATTATGAATTTGAATTGTAGGTACAAATAACTTATAAACTAGAACTCTTTTTACAGGCACTATTGACATTACATTCAGGAATAACACTAGTTCAAACATGTTCATGCATATTATCACCATTATTCTGTACGACAGCTCTATGATTAGGAACAAATTAACCCTTTTAGCTCAATAATTCATAAGCATAGGCAATGTTTGTAATTACCCATTTTATAGATTGTAAGGTTAGGGAGTAGGGGGAGCAGAACCGAAAGGGGGTTTAATCCGGTTATGGAGAGTCAGATCCGTTAGGTATAATCCGGCTATGGATGTTCGTATCCGTGAGGAATAATACAATTATGAGGGGAGGGGGTCGTATCCGTGATAGATAATCCGGTAATTGGGGGGAGGGGGGTCAGATCCGTAAGAAATAATCCGGTAATGGGGGGGGGG
>LQRL01022989.1:0-12435 GCA_001703475.1 Hydroides elegans
CTCTTATTTTCTTTCTTTTTGTATTTTCTTTTCCATCTACGATAGATAAGAAATGTGCTGATATGCGATAACAGCGCAATATCTTCTTCATCTGAATCCATGTTTGTTTTCACAATTTTAACATTTATTAATTTGCTTAACGTTTTTAGCATTGTTATAAAACATATTTCAACGTCACAATTTCAGTGTTTATGATTTTGACGCTTACATTATTGTGTCGTCACAGAATATTTCCATAATCGTTAAAAAGTTTGCATGCATGGATACAGCAAAACGAGAAAAAAGTTAAGAAATCTCAATAAAAAAATAAATAGGAGCACCGATAGTCCCCGATTTTAATCGCAAGTGTGGCCGGGTTAGAGATTTTAGTCGGCGATTGTCTGCGATTCAGTCGGCGATCCCGTCTCCGACGAAAATCGCTAGTGTGGCCTAGCTATTATATATCACTCAAGTTAACAGTTTAATACTATGCAAAAAATACTTATTGAACATTTACGATAACTGAAGTAAAGTTAAACCTTCGCATCAGTCATTCTGATCAGAGTTGTTCAAACCAAACCTATCACGGAAAAACATACTAAATGAAAATGTTACTCAATTATTTTGTAATATCTAAATGTATATTATTTTTAAACTTCAGGTAACTTACCTAAAATTCACCTAAGGTGAAATGTGAATTCAAAATCAAACATGCATAATCAATTCATTATTATCTTAATTTCTCTATGATTGATATATTTTCGTCGCCAGGGATACTTCTCACCTCAGCAGACGTCCGTGCTACTATTGGCAATATGCAATTTACTGACGATCTCTTGAATCGCGGGAGTTCCGCGTTCCAGGATCTCGAGAATGAATTTTGCGAAATGGTATGTATCCATAGCCGACCAAATACCGGTTATCCAGTTTCTAATTTATGATTTTGGAGGAAGCACTTAAATTCGCGGCACAGCGGGCCTAAATAAGTTTATATGACAAATGAATTCACAAGTAGGAAATCCCTTAAATCACTTGTTTATGTAGTTATGGTTTCAAATTTTATTTTGTTCTTGCCTTAAGCATATTCTTAATATCACTCAAGAAACCAATTCAAATTAAGTTTTTAAAAACGTTTGAGAGGCTACCAGAGTATATATGAAAATAATAATTACTTTAAATATATTTTTCTTTGAATGTTTTTTTTTTTCATTTTAGCTTGATGGTGTTGAGTTGGATGCGAATGCAGTGGAATCATGCCGTGTCATTTCGGTCGAGTAAGTCAATCCTGTATTTTTAAAATTAGCAAAAATAGCAATTACCTCTTGGATACAGTACTAGAGTCTTTATTCTATAGCATTATATAATATTGATTTGAAAGCACATGAGCCATGCAATTCTTCTTTTATTAAATACCAGGCACATATACAAGCAAATATAAGATTTAAAACCTTTAACACATGCGCATCTTTGTTTTCGCCTCCGCCAAAACACAGACGGGTATACAGATGTGTCGCGCCAAAAGAAAAGGATGACCATAAAAAAGGTTTCGTCGGTTAGTCTGAGTTACCTAGTCATATTAACATATTTGCGTTACTTGCAGAGACGCGTCTGGGGATGCCTCGCGTCGAAAGCGAAGGGAAACGGAGGAGAGCCCAGGTATAGTCATTGTGGTAACCTACTCAGTGACAGAAGAGGATGTGCATGACATGGATTTTGGGAGTGCAATCACTAGTGTAAGGTTTTGAGTATTTAATGTGTTTTTGTTATTTTGAGCTTAACGCATTTATCATTATTTTATCGGATGATACGGATGTATTTCCTTTTATATACATAAATGTTATTTATTAACTTCTTGATAACACTTTTCCACAGCTATCGATCGAATTAGAGGAAGCCGTGAATAACGCAGTATCAGCGATGGCAGTTGAAAATGTGATCGCAGAAGCAGGTCAGTACCCGCTTTTAATAGATTAGATTCATGAGGGTTATCTCTGCTAACAAATTTAATATGTATGCTACATTTGTATAATAAGCGGTTAACATGAAACAGAAGACACGTTTACTCGATGCACTATATCCTTTAACTTATATCTAATCAAATTAGAAATATAGTTTATCTGATTTAATTGAAATATACTCAAATAATCTCTTAAATGTTTGGATCATGTAATCTAATTAAACAAAAATAAGTGTTTTTTTTTTTGTTAAGAATGATCCATATAATACCTTTATTGATCATTTTTTGAACAATGTCTATGTATGCAATTAATATAGACGAACTATGATAATCCACGGCATACACATTGCCTTCTCTTTCAACAGCAATATGCCTAGCGGGCTACGCACCCCGTGTAGTCGACGGACTCGTGTATTGCTACGAATGTCCGCGTGGTACTTACAAACCCATGTCGGGCACTGAAGATTGCACGCCTTGTGACGAGGGATGGACCACGAGGGACCCGGGGACCACCGACAGTGCTGAATGCAATCTACGTAAGCTCTTATATGAAACGTTTTGCGTTTCTAATTTTCTTTTGCGTGTTAGAGTGGACTAGATGATATCAGGCTGCATGGTAACGATTTTATGAAACACGATGTGGTATATTGAAAACTGATATTCCCTAATGATGGGTGTTAAAAGTACGAGAAATTCCAAACCATTTTCTAAGAATATAATTGAAATCATCCTGAAATATATTAATTGCACATGTTTAAATCTATAAACAAAATATCAATGATATGCATGTCTTTGTTAACATTGTACATATTAAAATATGCTTGGTCAAATAAAAAAAAGTTCCCCCTTTTTCTTACAGGCGCATGCGACCCAGGCAGCCGGGCTGTCGATGACGATTGTGAGATGTGTCCGTTCAACACTTACCAACCAGACGAGTGGCGTGAGGAATGCATTGAGTGTGACGGCGGTCATATCACCATGGCGATGGGAAGCAGCGACGAGAGCGACTGTGGTAAGGGACTTACTAAACATGGAACAGAAAACAAAGAAAAGATAGGCTTAAAGAAAGATTGAGGAAGCATAGTAGACTAATAGAAAAGAACAGAATAAATATAGATAGAAAGAGATTCAAGCCCTCTAAGATGAGAACAATAGGATGAATCTAGGGTCGGTGTAAAATTGTTCGATAAAAGAGAGCTTAAATAAGTCTGAAAGAAGTAACGGGGGGAGGGGCAATTATATAATTATTCTATATATAAAAGCTGGGAAAGAAAATATACTAAATTGTAATCATCATAGTATATATAGCATGAAAGCTAGGATCGAAACAATAACAAATTCAACTGGCAGATGATAAAAAACACATTCCTTCCTATGTCTATCATTGCAGTGCTCGGCCTCGTTTTCGGAATGCGCGTTGAATTCTCTTGGTGCAGCGGGGACTTTCCTTATTCGGACGCAATCGTAGACACTGGTACTCAGGAATATGCCGATGCACGGGCACATTTATGTGATGAGGTAAAGCAAGATGAGTAAAGCAGGATCCAGTGTGGCATATAAGGAGCTCGTTTGTCGCATAAAGGTCAAGAATTAATATAAGTTTAACAGGATGATCATTTTCTGAATGAGACAAGAACGTGATATGGAAGTCTTGACTTACGCGAAACATAAGCGCTAATAAAAACACAAAAAGGTTTAAGCCATATTTCTATAAACATATGGCAACTTATATCTTCTGTGCATGTAAAAAGCCCACTTTTTTGCTATGATAGCGCTCTACCATTTTGCTTGAATGCGGCCATGAAAATCCGTATATGAGTCCTTCTTCAAACAATTCTCAGAGAAGTTATCTCAGATCATTCCTTTTTACCAATCAATCGTCTCGAAGTACACATTGTAACATGTGATTTCTTTTTCAGTTGGGTGAGATCTGGGGAGAAGAGCCTACTCGACGCGTAGGCTGCAGCTCGGTGATATTCGACAGGTACTTGA
Organism: Hydroides elegans; assembly: GCA_001703475.1. Classification (NCBI taxonomy): domain Eukaryota; kingdom Metazoa; phylum Annelida; class Polychaeta; order Sabellida; family Serpulidae; genus Hydroides; species Hydroides elegans. Next base: position 3,929 of record LQRL01022989.1, read on the forward strand.
TTTAGAACTGATGAATGATATCTTATTAAACATTTTGAATTCTGTTTCGAAATTCAAAAGAAGTCAACTTGATTTTATGATGAACTATATAATGTCGCGCATATATTGACCCTGAAATATATAAGGCACTCAACAAAAGTCTTGCACCAGCTTGCCTTTCACAAAAGTGGTGCATGACTTCGGTTGAGTGCCTAAGTTAGCCATGATGTGTTTGTAGCACAATCTAACCCATGAAAGCGATTTACCAATTCTACATAAATACTTATATTTGTATATTATCATATCTTCAGTGACACTGACGGCTGCACTTCTGTGTCGCTCATTCTCGAGATCGCAGAAGTGAGACCCAGCGGGCTGGAGGAGGACGAGGTGCCCGAGTACCAGGACAACAGGCGTTTCGAGGTATGACGCTGTTACCATGGTTATTTGGCAACAAATAAGGTCATTATGGCTATAGGTTTATTGTATACTTGTGTATTTATATCACATATTAATATTGTTTTAAATGTTAGTTACGAATGGTTTGTGGATGAATGAATAATGTTATCTAAAATATCGTTCGATCAAAACAATTTGCATATACATTACATATTTTCTAAAACTGAAACTAAAACTGTATAATTCGAAATTTTAGTTGGGTCATGAAGTCCACGATGTACTGGCCAATGCTATCGACGGTGATGCTGAAGATATCGACATTCAAGGTAAGTCCCATGGAAACACATCGAGTGAGGACTTGTTTAGCATACAAAAAAAATGTTTAAAAAAATCAACAATGTCTCGACAGAACTCGTGATATTATGAAGGGTAACAGAACGCAAGTAAGAATAGTGTTATTAAGATATAAATATAAATAATACTCATATAAATAAAAAATAGATATAAATAAAAAATACTCATATTCAGAATTTGTATATGCACAGTCAGGATGCATCATTTTATGGATCACTAAATGAATCAGCGACGTACCTAGCTTCAGTTATCTTGTCATCTCTCACAACATCATTGTCAGATCATGACTATAGCGAAGTTTTACTTTTGTTCTTATGACCTTGATATTGACTTTTTGACCTTGACCTAAGGTATGGCTGTGATGCGCATGCGCGGAATGATCGAATACGATGAACCGGTGGTGACCCCTGGTGACTACGCATCAATGGAAGAGGCCATCTGCGATTTGGTAATTAAGCTATTTTTCAATCAGGGGGGAGGGGGTTGAAAAGGAAGGGCACTTTTAAGATACATTGTTTGAAAGTATCTGTACATCATGCTCATTTCATATATATAATGTTACCGTAAAAGAGCAAATTTGTAGCTTTTCAGGGACGTCATGTGATTCGATGTTCGCTAAATTAAAAAAAAATCATTTTCCACGTTGTTATCAACCTAATCAACGTTTTATAAATTTGACCAGTCGATGAATACCTTCATATTATATGTTGTACAATGACCATATATTTTGGATGTTTGCTCATAACCAAAATACAAGGTTGGACGCGTAATAGACCAAAATATATAACCTCCTCCGTTTTTCGTAAATGAAAGATAAAGCAGATATTAAAATATAATAATTAAACACCTTATATGATTTTATATTATTTAATACTGCAGCTGGCCCAAGCGGAAACAGATGAGGAATCGATGAACGAGTGTGCTTTGATTGAGGCCATACCGTTCGGGTAAGGGACTCTAAGGTTTTTTTTTGTCTCACATACATTTGTTTAACGTTGTCAGTGAATATGGGATAAAATCTGTATAGATGAGTAAGATGAGTCACGAGCACTATCAAGCCGAAAAAAAAGCATTAAAAGAATGCAAATGAAGAACTGGGTAATTAATAGGGAGGAGGAGAGAGAACATTATGGAAATAGGAGGAAAAGATCAGATGTCTTAAACGAGATATGAATGAATCAAACTATACATGAGGGGGCAGATTTTTTTTCATATTTCATGTGAGTTTTTTCTTAATTCACGAGTTGAACCTATATTCTATTATATTTTAGAGAAGGCAGTATGCTGCATTTTGTGGCCTCTATGCTTTACCCTGCTGAAAGTGATCTAACGGAAGCTGAGGTAAACAAAAATAAATATTTTTATTCATTTTCTTTGAAATAATTAAAAACTATATTATATAACGTACGTGCTCTTTTAATATAAGCAAAACATATTGGAATTGTTTCTTACATTTTATCAATGAACTTTTTTTCAACATTAATCTCATATATCCATATCTGCCAATTTTAGATGCGAACTACAATGGCTGGTTTCCTTTCGGAGATGGGAGATACATTTTGGATAGGTAAGCCAAAACACTATTGGTGCGTTCAGCGGGACTTTGCGTCTGCGTCTGCGGAATTTAAATTGGTATAAAACATAGTTATCCCTGCGGAATTAATACCGCTGGGCTTACTATGTTTTATACCAATTTAAATTCCGCAGACGCAGACGCAAATTCCCGCTGAACGCAACATATTATTGCGATCGGAAACCAATCTGCCCTTTGAAAGATCAAGCTACCTATGATTTCGTTTGGTGTGATATCAAAAGTTATGGACGTGTGTGTTGTCAAAAAAAGTACGGTCACAAACTCAAAGAATATATAGTACACCCAGCAATATTGTGATCGTTAGGTATTCTATTTTTTTCGTTGAATTCCGCAGGATCGAAAAATAATTTCGAAATCGTGCGGCGGTACCATTAGGGATGCTAGTAGATCGTTTAATCAATACTTGATCTTATTTCCTTTTTACGCTTTTTGAAAGCTAAACAAATCACAGTATGGTCATTATATCGACGACGCCACTGTTCGCATATGTCTCCACCAATTTACAGGCACCACATATTTCATGACACATCCCCCTATAGTAGCATGTTGATATGTTTTAGAGGTACTTTGATATCCTATTTCACATGAAGCACGCGTTACGCGACAGTTTGCGAGGATGGCTGCCTTGTTTTTTTATGAGATTACAATGAACAATAGCGATTTTTTAAATATGTAAAGATGATTAATGAAATTTTATATTTTACAGGCAGCACATGTGACACGACGGATTGTGAAGAAGGCTGCCAGATGCCGGGCACTGAACCACAATGCACGTGTCCGCCTGGGCACGTGTTGCACGATGACGGACTACACTGCACACGTGAGTATATATTAAGATGGTTAAAAAAGTATTCATTTTATTTTGTTAAGTTAAGGAAGAAACACATATGAGGAAGCAACGCTTGGGTCCATGGTTATATTACAATATTTTAAGTTGCAAATCGTCGCATACCAAAATGAGTCACATGTCTTTATCAGTTCATCTGGTCATGTGTTGCACGATGACGGGCTCCACTGCACACGTGAGTAGGATGGCCTATTACGGATTGACATGATTAATTGCAAGCATACATGGTTATAGTTACAATATTGTCGTTTTATGTTTTAGTATTGGATTCGAATTAATGGTATGGTCACAAAGGAAATTTTACGTCCTTTTATTTCTAATAAATCCATTCCTCGAATGTTCTCGCCAGTTGTAAGAAATATCAGAGCCAAGGGTGTCGATCCAGCATATTGTTTCGAATAGCGAATTGTAACGTTCGATTAAGGCGCATATTTACATTTTGCTGTAACATATCAGAGCGGTGAGACGCCCATATCTTTTCTAATGGGAGATTATATTGATACTATTTCCAATTAATATTCATATCATATGATCCCATTTTTGACCCCAAATGCAGTGATGCAGCTGTTGATCTGGCCGAACCACACGGCCTCGCACCTTGTTGCCGGGCGACCATTTCGAACGCGCTGCATCCTGCTCACCGACGACACTTTCGAGCAAGACGCCAGCGCCCTCTCGTGGTGGCGCTATGATGAGGGGGCAGAGGACTTTGTGATCATATCCAACGATATCGAGGGCAGGTGGGTGTGAAAGTCTATTTCACTGCTGTAATAACAACGCTGATTAATTATTTACAAATTAATCGTATGGAATGAATTATCCTCATGTCCAATGGAATGTTAATTTCTAAGTCATTACAATTATTATCGCCATTTCCATGATAATCGTCGGATTTTCCGCCATCAGAGTGCTCGTATGTATTGCCCCTAATAAACTGTTAACCTTTGAACCTAACATTATTTCATCAACCACCTCTTCACTCTTCCGCTCTCAGAGTGCTGGTGTCTTGGGGCTCTGACGACGAATTCGCCTTCCTCTTTCTCACGATCGACCCTGTGGAGCATGACGACGCCGGAATGTACCGTTGCCAAGCGACGCACGAAGATGAGGAGCCCTTGACAACCAGCATCACGCTCAACATTGTCGGTTAGTAACGGGCATTGTTCGGTTAAAAAAACATACGCGGCCTCTATGTGCACGTTAAAGGTGACATGGCATTGTGGGAAATGGTAGAAATGTAATTTTAAGCAATAAGCAATGCGAGCAAACTTACCCAACTTATCCATGTAATAAGTAATAGTGTTTTCAATAAAATATCTATATCGAATCACCGACCGCTTTTACAAGGTTCTTGCCTACTCAAATCTATTACTTTCCGTTTCAACTATATGCCATCACATCTTTTCTAAAAGCAAACTGATTACTTTTTTTTTAACAGAGTGTCCCGCGAATACGTTCTTCTGCGACGAAGGTGGATTCGAACCGCTGTGCATCGATGAAGATCTGCACTGTAATGGTCATCCGGACTGCCCACAAACGGAAATAGACGAATATTACTGCGGTGGGTTAACATGCCTTAAACATGACTCTAGTAGCGGTCTCTGGAATTAATGGTTTAAAATCCAAGATCGATATTCATATTTACATCGTTTTCCTTTTATTTTAAAACAAAACGGAATAATATTAGGTTACGCAAAATACAATGTGGGGAGGTAATTTAAAGTAAAAGTTACAATCGTCACATTGAATGAATCTCTAAGTTAAACGCTACAGTTTGAGTCAAATATATTTATGGTACCACGTCTATTAATCATTTAGATCATCATTTAATCATTATTTGACCACTTTCAATGCAACATTTTGATAAGTATGTCCCCAATTATCGTCCATCTACAGACTACTGAATGGCAGCCAATGGTAAACGGCACTATTTGAAAAATAAAAAATAAAAAGAAGAAATCCACCAACAAAACTTCTTTTCATAAATGAGCCATTGTTATTCCACCCAACCAGATTACTGCAATGCTGCAAACGGAAAGTGGCAATGCACCGACGGCCAGTGTCTCTCGCTCCTTGAACGGTGCGATGGAAACAATGACTGTGAAGACGCTTCAGATGAATTCAACTGCCCCGCTGGTAAGAGTTTTTGTATTTCAAAAATATAATAAAGGGTTTTCAGAGTTTGTTATTATTCTTTGCTCGGAGCGCCCGGGTTTCTTTTTGGTCGCTGACTGATATCTGATGGATAGTGTTGCCTCGTTTGGGCGAACGATAAATTCAACTGCCCCGTTGGTAAGAATTTATTTTGCCGATTGGTTTTTTGTATAGCTAGGAGCCTCGCGATTCCTTTCATTGTCACTGAAATCTGAGGGATCGTGTTGCATTGTTCGGGCGTGCAATTAATTAAATTATATATACTCAAATATGATTTTGACTCACTTCGAAACATATCTATCAGTATCACTCACATGGATTTTATGCAATATGCCTTCATTCTAAAATATACAAAACATTGCGGTTTCTATTTAGCTTTTTTAAAGTACGAAACCCCTTTATTTAGGAGACCCTCATGACCAATGGCAATGTCCTAATTCTAAAAAAAATCCAAAACCAAGTTCCAATCAGTACTTTTTATGCACCCTTAATGGAATACTTTATTTGTTTTCACAGGATGTCCCCCTGGCCAATGGCTGTGTCCTCATTCTAAAACAGACAAACAGTTGCAAGTTATGTTTAGTACTTATAACAAGAATCCCTTCATCTTTTTGTAGGTTGTCCCCCTGGCCAATGGCTGTGTCCTCATTCGGAGTTGTGCATCCCCGACGAAGAACGATGCAACGATTGGTGTGACTGCGAAGACCGATTGGGCGATGTCAGGTGTCACGATGAGAGGCACTGTGGTGAGTTTGAAAAATAGTGATGATGTGAAACGAATTGTAAAAGAAATCTAAGTAAAGAATAGTTGTCATTCTATTTGCGTTAATATGCAAAGATGAGCCGAACCAAGCTGAGTTAAAATTAAAACCCTTTATATTATAGCTTTTAAATTTGATATTTAGTAAAAGTTTGAGTGGGAAAATCGTCTTAGTCACTTCGCGAAAAAACAATTGAGGAGTTATTGTGATTCAAATTTTCGTGTCCGTTGTCCAGGTTGTGACGAGGTGTAGAATGGCCTGGCGGTACTGGGGAGTGCATCTACGAATGGATTAAGCATCACATAAACCTACTATCTCAAATTACATTTAAACCAATTCTTTTTAACACACAGCGTATTTATAAGAATAGACATAACATATACGATACATATTTGTTGTAATTCAGGTTGTGACGAGGGCTATGTAGAATGCCCGGGCGGTACGGGTGAGTGCATCTACGAGTGGGACATATGCGACCGACATTGGAACTGCGAGGATGCCTCCGATGAAATGGATTGTCCACACGGTAGGAATTTCAATTTAATAATTTAAAAAAATATATTTATATAGTTAACATACTTAGCATATTGAACCTTTACTTACTTTGACTTAAATGTTCGTATTCATCTCCAGAACCTCGCTCTCTCCGTGACGTCTCTGTGCCAGTCTAGCCTTTCGGACGATTTTGAACCTATTTTACTTTAATATTGATGTTTAAATATGTTTTTGTTTTACAAATAAATGCAATAAGGCGAATAATGTGGTGGTATTAATGTTGAATGGGTGGGCAATGGGAAACAAGGATTGTATATTTTGGGTTGTTAAGAAATTAACAAAGGGTGCTGAAATTATGTTTTTAATGCGAATCAAAAACAACAAAATAACTGCATACTATAAAATGCTTTTATTTGCTCAGCTTGCTACGACTACGAGTTCCAATGCGATAATGGTCTCTGCATCTATGGCTGGGACACATGCAATGGATGGAATAACTGTGGAGATTGGAGCGACGAATTTTGCGGTAAGTAAATAGAAATATTAAATTAATACGTGTTATTTTTATATTAGACTGTGATTTCATGGGGTAAAGAATTTGTAAGGGATGCGAATAAGATGACTATATTGAAAATATGCATTATGATTGTTCGAATCTGCTTTCAGATTGTCATTCAAAATTGACTCGTGAAATCCCCACATTAAAATTTTTCAATTTCTAATCTGACCATCCAAAAAAGCAAAACTATTATGTTCTTTAAGATTGATGTCATTGATAAATACCGGACCCGTATGTTTGTCCTTCCAATTTCAGATTGTCCGCCTGGCATGCACAAATGCAGTGAAACAGGCATTTGTATCAACGCGACGTCTTTCTGCAACGGAAGAGAAGATTGTCCGTTGGGCGAAGACGAGTATGACGGATGTGCCGAAGGTAAGAGGCCTTATAAGCATTATATAAAATGTGGAGATCTTGTTTGTTTATAACTGGCACCTGCTTAATCATTTTCGAAAACTGAATGACGATAAAAATGGGGATATCCCCCTTAAATTTAATGTAGATCCGCTGTTATTCATTTACCATCCCCTAGGAAACCCTGGGCGTGTCTGCCTATTGATAATTATTTAAACAGCGGTAGGCTTTTTGTTTGTTTGCTTGTTTTTTTTTAATGCTAATTCTATTATGCTTTTATTTTACAAATAACAGATTGCGAGGAACATCAGATCCGTTGTGGCGACATCTGTTTGGACCGCAGGCGCGAATGCGACGGAAGAGCCGACTGTGAGGGAGCGGTCGATGAAGAGAATTGCGGTAAGTGGTTCATTTATATGTTTATATACTTATTAATTATACTTTTGTATATCTATTTCATTGAATTTGTTTTACTTTTATCGAGGTCTGCCATATTGACATAATCAATGGACCCAAGTATGTTTCTTCTAATAAGTTTTTGTTAATATAATCATAGGACGTGTTTTTGTATCCTTTGATGAAGCTGCTATAAAATATATGGTTGCTATAAACGACAAACAAGTATGTGTTTAATCTAAACTAAGTTGACATAGAAATAGACGTAAATGACATTCATTAGAAAAGTTCAATTAAAAGTCAATGCATATTCGTACACGGATATACTTTATTGAAGTCTCAGTAAGAGACATTTTCACTGAATTTCAACATGTTTAGATTACAAAATAAAGCATTTTATTCTTTGAGACCCAACATACATGTATACTCATTTTAAAAGACATTATTGATTATTGATATTTGATATAATTATGCAAATGACACAAAAATAAAGAAAAACCATTCATATTGCTAATCATAAAACTCTAAAAACTACCTGTTAGTTTTATATGTTTATCTAAAGATTATATTCTAATAGAAATCCGACCAAGTATCGTGCTTTATCCTCTGATAAAG
>LQRL01023040.1:0-21872 GCA_001703475.1 Hydroides elegans
TGAAAAGAAAACAGTGAACTCGGTTTAAGCAAAACGGATACAAAACGCAGACGCAAACGCAAACGGAGACCCAAACGCGTACATGGAGACGCCACTTAAGACTATATGCTCAGCGAAACGCACGAAACCGGATCGAACCCGCGACCTTAGCCACGGCAGGACAAACAGATATTTCTGTTTTGAAAAGTGTTTCGTGTAGCGCGCCCCCTGTGTGCGATCCATATTATTGTGTATTGACGCCCTTGGTGCATGACTCACGGATTTCAAGTGCAACAAAGTGAACGCTGGTGAACTTTGATTGGATTCGATCGAGTATTGACTTTTTTGCAAGAGAGAAACTTAGATGTGAAAGACATTTTTTGTTCTATTTTTTTTTTTTCGTTTTTTTTTTAATTGCAAATTTCGCCATGCTTCGACATAAATGCCACAATCGCCAAATTCATTTTCAAAACTGTACATGTATATCAAATACATTATCCTTGTGCATTTAAAAAGGACAAATTTGTTTCAATAAAACTCTTGTGATATCTACAGAACGATACCTATGAACATGAATAGTAAATTTAAAAAATCACATTCATGAGCCAATAATAACTAGGGTTTCATGAGTAGATAAAACATTGTTACTATGCATGAATTCAAGCATGCACTTAAAATATTAAAGGCAATCTCGATTAGCACTGGAAAGGCTTGTGGAATGTCTAACACTATTTCAAGGAGGAAAAATAAAACAACAAACTGCAACTAAAGCCCTAAATCCCCTTACATTATCTTCGAATATGAGGGTCTTCGGTTTAAGAGATATGAGGGAGGCGTATGAACAACGAAACAACACTTATCTGTTTTAACACATCACTCATACGAAGTTTCATAAATCGGCTTGCGTGTGAAGAGCATACATGTGATGAATTCTGTGATGTTTACAATAATTCATATACGTCTCTATACATGAAGAGGTCTCGTCAAATTCGGATAATTTTTATGAATTTGGTAACTGGTTAAGCTGACCGAATCATTCCAACCCTCTCCTCAACTCCATGGACCATATTAGTAAATAATTGATTGTGAATAGCAGCTCCAACGTGATTATTAAGTTTGAAGATATAATCCAACTCAATATATTGAAGGCTTAAGTTTTCATAAGAATTCAGTTTTGTATATTCGCAAGCTGCTTGATTTTGAAGAAGATTTCCCACCCTTTTTCAATGAAATCTTCTCGATTTGCATCTGGGTTTCCTTTTTGGTTCCTATTTACTAGTCTATTATTTTTCTTCATTTTTTTCCTTTTAAAACAATATGCTGCCCGTTTTTAAAGAAACACAAACTCATGTGAACACAGTGAGAAATGCATACAAAGGGATTTTTACATGGACAAATCTCTGTTTCGAAAATCATATGTATTATGGATGTATTCCTAATTATGTACTTCTTCACTTAATTCAATGTTCAGTGGATCATTCTATATCCCGCTAATCAGTAATATGTATTACAATAACTCTGCTTTTACTACAATGGAAGAATTTCATCGAAATACACCCTTATCGATATAACATCCTAAACATCGAACCCTTAAATATTAACAACAGTACGATCAACAACGAAGTTTTATCGCATTTCTGCAGTTGTAAGAAAATACAGATATCAACCAGCAAAAAAAACGTGTTGATCGTAATTTGACACAGACATTGTCAACACGTTTACAGCTTTTTGTGATATGGCGTCTGGGCGCGCTCATTTTCATGGGATATAATATTTAAGCAAGACCTAATCTGAAGGAGAGAAAAAATGACATGGAATTCTGAGCATGAATGATGGAAATGCATGCAATGCATGCTAATAAGCGAGAAGTCAAAATCATCGATATTGAGATCAGTATTTTTCCTTTCCCTTGCATGGCGCTGACTTCTCTAAAAGATGCTCTGCTTGTACAACTTATATATTTGTTTTTCGTTTGTTTATAATCAAAGACTAACCCTTTGATTGCTACATAGAAAGTGTACTAAATTGGGCCCTGATACAGAATTCCTGGCCCCTGGTGGCAAGGGTTAAGGCAGAATCCACTCGTTTAGACCCCAGGGTTAAAGCTCAAGATGTCATTCAACTCCATTCTCATTATACACGAAAGGAAAACAAATACCTTTAAAATCGAATTTGTATATGTGTATGTGGGAGTTAAAGAGTGAAAAAAAACTGAAAAGAAAAGAATGAAAAATGGTGATGTTACAATCATACAGCATGTGTGCGTTGTAACAACGTCGCAAAATAAAACAACGTCGAATAGACATTCCAAAATTAAGTTTTCACGGAATGGATTCTTAACTGTCATTTCAAAAGCTTTTATATGAGCTCGATCGAATCGAAACTTGAAACAAAAAACAGCTAACTCAAGTACGAACATGAACGCATGGAAATTGAAAATGTGACTCGTACACACATAACTCGTATTAAAAAATATCGACGTTGTTCAACGTTCTTTTTTTTTCGTGATAAATCCTTTATCACGCAATGGAGTCTTTAAATGTGGCAATGGGAAAGAGGGGCTTTGTGAGACACAATACAATATGGGCAATTGTAATTTTATTGTATAGTTGCGGTTTGTATACAGTTAGATTGTGTGTTTTGTGTGTATACACGCTAACATATGTTGAAATACTATCTTCCGCTTCAGACAGCTACTTTTTTATGTGTCAAAATTGAAAATTATGATCGTGAAAAAATGGGGTAATTTATCACAGTTAACTATTGTGTCTGCGAATTAAGGGGTTTTGAAGCCAAGATCAAAAGACATGCTTTAACACGAAGATTACAGAGCGTTTTGCTTTAATTTACACAGACACACACAGAAATATATAGGCCTACTCATTTTTAAAATGAGTAGGCCAATGAAAAGATATTACAATTCCCAACAATTCATTGCTTCTGGATTATGCTATGTGGATGTACATACATGTACATGTAGCTATGCACCCGGTAGAAACACACCCACCCGACTCAACTATGCCAGCCAAAAAACATCATCCCGCTTTTTTCTTGGCATTTTAGTAACAAAAATGTTCATCAGCTGGGCAAATCCACGTAACTTTGACATAGGAAGTATGAAATTAAATCAATCGTAGCACAACATACTTATGTTCATCGAATAAACCAATGCTTTAACCATACGAAAACACATAATCAATAGCAATTTAGCTAAAATTCAAAATAACATTGGGCTTCATAGTGATCATGTTATAATTTCAGATTTTGCTTTTCAAAAATATTTCCATTTAAAATGTGTTGGTTCCAGCTAAAAAATGGTTTTGGTACGTTTCATTTTAGTTTTGAATTTTGATACTGATGTATAATCCCGGGGTAAAACCTTAAGTTTAAACAATTAAAATAGTTCACAATAGATTGAATTGTTTCAGTAGCGAAAAGCGCATGTAACGTGCATAACGAAATTTACTGATTATTTTTATATAGCTAGTATGAATCGATATGAAATGAAATGATTTCTACAAGATCCTCTCAGTCACCGCCTTGATACGTTAGGATAGCAATTGTTTCGATAAGCGAACTTCTTAAAACAATATTTCAAGTTTTATTATTGTAACGTGCATAACGAAATATTTGAATCAAAACTCGTTTTCAACGTTTAACCTAACTTTAACCATTAAAATGTCATTGTTCTTGTTAGAAATTATTGTCATAACCAAGATTAATTTTAGATACTCAAATACACTGAATTAAGGCTTAAGCAAGCTTAAATTTTATTTCGGATACAAATAGTGTGTGATCATATTGAGCATCTTTGGCTTAAAAAATCACTCATATATACATATGATACTATTTTGGCATTCTTGGCAATGTTATTTTTCAAAATTGACTAAGACAAGTACCTGAGCTCGTATAAGCTAGTTACGATAAGAAATGATGTACAAACTTGAAAATATATTGTGGTACAATACAAAAAAAGAACCGTTAATTAATTAATCAAAATCGGATAATAATCTTGATTTTAATCTGAACAGTCAAAACCGGTTTTTAAATGAAATTTTATATTAAAATAAAATCCGGTATTCCGATTTTGACTGGATAATGGTCCACAGTACAATGAATTTGGTTACACTGAAAAATTAACCACATAGAAATTATGCCATTGTTAGCCTACTATGATTTGCTCTGTAGGAAAAATATGAAATATATATTTTGTCAAAAGATGAAGTTCTTTCACTCGTTAACATAGCTTATACGTAATATGGATGCAGCGTGAATGACAGTACAAGAAATAATGAAAATTCATATAAGATTGTTAATATTTGGTAGGCTTAAGCCTGGATCTGCTTATTGTCAAACGCTATGATAAATATGTTAAAATATGCTTATGCAGAGATTAATAAAAGCTCCGTTGCGAACATCTTTTTCATATTAAATAAAAGTTTATTCCATTATATGTCTGCCTTATACCGTACTATCATATTTATCTGATAAACAAAAGACAAAAACTTATTTTTAGGAACATGTATTTTTTTCGACAAAATGAGTTTGATTTTCTTAAAATTTTTGTTTTCACATAATTTCTGCTTTATTTTGATCTATTTCATCTACAGAAACCATATTATTCACGTTTTTAGTGATTATAATGGGCTAAAATGAAACCATAAGCATTTGATAAATAACAACGACATTGTAACGTGCATAACGTAACGTGCATAACGCTGGTTAGTCATATTAATTACCATTTTTAGCGCCATGTGGGAATCTTAGCTTCAATCTAACTCCATAGCAAGAAGGCAAAGTCATGGCCCATTAAATATAGCGTGTTCTTTCTTCAATAAAGAGATCTGCTGAGCAAGACCAACGACTTCCCTTTGGGTACCAAAAAACCCATGTCAAAACTTGTAACGTGCATAACGAAAACATTGTTGCATTTCATGAGACAAAAGTTGCACTTATTGGCAATATTGATATTGTTTTGGAAGCATAACCATCAATACTTGAATTAGATACCAAATTGTAAAGGAAAATATGTCTGTGGTGTACTGTCAGCCTTACTGAATACAGGAAAACCCGTAAAAATGTAACGTGCATAACGCTGGAATTGCCCAGCTTATCATGACATAATTTTCTATATTTAATATGCATGCTGTTAGCCTCATCATTGCATAATAATTAAAACAATTAAATGCAACCTTAAGTTTGTAATTAAAGTTCCTGTCATTAATAATTCCACCTTAAGGTGTATAAGGTTACTTCTATAAGTGTTTCATTCTGTCAGCGAAGATTGATGAACTTTTGAAATACAAATAATGCATTTTAATTAACATGCCTTGACATATTTATTGCATAATTATATTTAACTTAAACGTAAATTCCCATTAATTGGTTGTTAAAATGAAATAAAAGTAAAATAGATTGCGCCCCCTTGTTTAAAACGGTGTCTTGTAAGTTGGTATTATACAGCTTTTAATACAATTTTAAACATGATCTTCAATGCTTTAGTTATGACGAAGTCTAAACAATGTTGACAATGCATTTTGGTATTTTAAACCTTATATCATGTCAGATGCTTTACAACTACACGATCTAAAATAGGTTGATTTAGCAAGAACAAATGAATTTTTCGAATTTTGAGTGTAAATATATTCTATCGGCGACTTATGATCTAATACATGTTGATATTTTATTACACTTTTACTTTTTGCACTCTTTTTTAACGACACCGTAAATGCAATAACACTCTTTTTTATTATAAAGCTTTGTGATATCGATAACGTAACAAGTCATATTACAGCATTTCCCTCGATCATGTTTAGTTTATAAGGTGTCTGGCTGCTATATGAAAGAGAGTTCCGAGCAAAAAGGGGATTTCTCAATTTAACATGATTGTGCACGGAGAGTGTCATTGATTTCACGTGACATAATGCAAGAGTGACTTTTTGCCCAGGACACCCGTTTGATACAGTTATCAAGTGTAACTATTTTTTTTCGGCCTGCTTTATTAATGATTTTTTCAGCACTGATTTATTCAACTAAACATGTTCAAAAGACAAATGCTAAATATATGTTAATAATTAATTGAATTTTAACATAAACTTACTTGGATATATATTTGTTTGTCTAATTATAGCCCCCTATTTAATTAAGGTCGCCATACCTTGCATTTGATTATATGGATGAGCAGCATTTTAATAAATGTGTATATGGATTTTTTTTATTATGAATTCCCACTTGTTGCAGGGAGCCCTACAATTTTTATTATTTTCTTATTGCTCTATAGTGTTTATATACACGCGATTACTTTAACAAGAAAAGCAAAACATATAGGTTTAAGATATACATTGCTGTTTCATATTTTTTTATGTGATCAACCTGGGAAGTTACATTGTAGTTCATTTACAAAGATGCTTGACTTAATCAAATTCTAATCATTTATACGTATTTATGCGTATTGTTTTTATTTTTGGGGAACGAAAAGTCATTCAGTGAAGTATAAAACGTGATATCCACATACTTCATATGTGCATTCAAATCAATCCATTAAATCAAATTAATCTTAAATGGGTGCCATGATATACAAAGATAATGTCTTTTATAAATCAATACAGTTATTCAATATAGATAATTGATTAGTCTAAAATTAAATGCAAATTTGTAATTAAGCCTATCAAATTAAATCAAATAACAATTAAATCAAATCATTTATTATAAAATAATCTAGAATATTTACCTGTTCATTTTGACTGATTTCCAATATTTTTTATCCGTTCCCAAAAAAAAATGCAACTCTATATCCACAAATCCATTTCCCTCCCGATAACAAAACTGGCTAATGGCTAATCGAACTAAAAAGCTATATCCAAAATTGGGGGAACCGAGAGAGCGTTTTAGGTCTTATGCCTTGTTCGCGTTTTGTGCCACTACAACGGTGCTGCAATTACAATCAAATCGACACTGTGCACATTTAATAACTCGGGTTACGCGGGTTAGATAATGATTCGGAGGCACCCAATCAATGAGCGTTGCTTTGTTGTATGGTGGTAAGTTAGAAATTACATTGGGAGGAAAGGTGTTTTGATTAAAATTAAATGTTTTTTTGCAAATCCTCTTTGTATCAAATGTTGATATTGATGCCTAAACAGATCCAATAATAATGTTTATTGATAGGTTCTCAAAAGCTAATTTGTTACTTCGTATGCTAAAATAATGTTTAGTATGAGCGTAGTATGTGACAGACCATACTATTTTTTATTTTGCTGAAAGCATCGGTAAATGGATATTTACCTTTTATTGATATATCATGAAGATGGAAGCAGGGCTCATTGTAATGACATTATTTTAACAACCTTGTGCGATCTTGAGTTTAATCTCAACGTTTTCGTAACCGAGAAGTGCATATTCCAATTTTTTTCACCAACCAAAGATACGACGAGTGGACATTGGGACGTATAACGAAATGTGCTGAATGCACAAATATTTCATACATCGACGTAGCTGTGACGTAATTTAAAGGGCAGTGGTTCGTTATAGTTTCTAAAATAAACTTTGACACATATATTATTATGACACAATTTTGACCTACATAGCATTGCTTAAAGGCGTGGCATACACTCATCAGGTATATGGCGACGTCCGAGACGCGAATGTGACGTCGTATCAAGGTCCAATTGATCAGTGCGTCATAGCCGTTAACATAACCTCAGTATGGCGTATTTAATTCTCACCTATAGTACAGGGTGATTTTCGCCGGAGGGCGGATGGGGGGAAGTTGATTGTGTTTTCTGGGGCTGTCAAGATTCATGTGGCAAATTCGAAGCTCAATTTTGGAATTAAGCATTCAGGCACAAATATACAAATAATCTGCATTATTGCTCATCCAGAATTTATAAAAAGTCGTAAAGGCTCATGTAGTGAAAGAATCCGCAAAATGCGTTTATTCATTTTCAAACCTTTTATGAATAATCTATTATAAAGCGATATCTTAAGGGTATCATCGCACTAATGGTGATGATTTTTACTTATGTTTATGATTGATATAAGCGTACATTGCTGTCATATGCCAAAGATCAAGAGTCATGTCACGCACATTTAATTCAATCGCAACAATATATTTTATAAATCTAAAGAACCTTTATGCGCGGTGCCCTTCAATTTAATTCGGACACAATTTTACAATGCGCGTTTTCGGTGCTTCTGTTGATTGGACGATCCTATTTTGATGAAGTGTGATGGATTTGTGTGGAGAGGGGTGTTAGACCTATTCCATAAAAATATCAAGGCACTTGTCAATAGGCCGACAAGCTTTCACGTTTCATATGGATGTCGAAGCTACATGGTTCGTATGCGAGATGACTTCAATTCAAGTCAAGCATATTCGCGGTAGTGACCATATGGTTTTATCATCATTCATGTTTCAGTTTCATTCATTGTTTGCTTTGCAATGGCATACACATTTGAACGTGGTTAGTATATTACTTATTTCTAAAAAAAATACATGAATTTTCCACAAAGCAGTTAAAAAAGATGCGATGAAATTGTGATGTAAACTGTGTAAAAAGTATCGTAAGAATCCAAAATAAGACAATATCAAATTTGTCACACATGATTTATTTTTCATTTTAATATATACCCGTGTTACTACAGAACATAAATTGAACTTATGAAAACATAAAGCTCTAATGATGATCGAATGATAAGATAAACTTTAAGTTCTTAATTTTTTTTGGCTTACATAATACCTTCAAAAACGGCAACAGCGACTAATACAATTTATGGTTTCCTTACAGTTATCAGAAAATGATAATTGAGGTTACATCGGATATTTCCTTATAGGTGAGATATCAAATAATATATTGGTAGAATAGAAGTGTGTGTTGTTAAAGAGAACAAGCGTGTATGCGGTCATATTCTACATACAGCAGTACAAGAGATCCATAATTATTGGTCAAAGTTCTTTTTAAAAAATCAATTTTCTTGACGAAAACATGTAGACTCTAGTATAATAGGCAAGCAATGAGCGAAGTAATGTGATTTGTTATGAAGATCTATAATATACATGAATATATCATTCTCAATCACGTTGATACCGCAGATATTTTTCTCGTGTAATTCCGGATACTTTATGACAGAGTATACATATATGTAAATATACGTCTTTTTCCTCAATTCTTGTTGAAGCTTGGATAGATTGCTATCAAATTTCATCTGGATGGATAGCTATCAAATTTCATCTTGAAATTATTCAAAACAAACAAGCCCTGTTCTGATTTTCATTTTCGCTACGTGCCCTAGATAATTTTATATAAATACCATAAACCTGTATTCATAACGTACTCACACAGGTAATAAAGTTATAATCGAATCGTAGGTGCCCTTCAAACTAACGTTTCTTTAAGAAAAAAAGAAAGTATTATTCAAGTAAACGTACTGACTGATGAACTGCTTTTACCGTTAATATTTCGTTTATTTTCTTTGCAATATTGCCAATATTTCAGCAGCATATGCAGGTCCTAAAACGCGGTTTATTTTTTTTTAATTTGGTTCAAATCACTAGATTATATGTATCAGGAAAATGTATGTTTCCTAGGAATATGTATTGACACAAATATTGTTTGTAGTCCTTTTTTATCTTTTCTGAACGGATTTGAATATCATCATCATAATTGATTACTTTACATTTGTAGAGGTGCCGAGGTAGCTATTAAGCATCCCATGACTAAATTCTCCAACTGTGCAGTATGCGTGCTACGTTTTAAACTAAATATTTGAAATGTGATCTCCTATTTCGAACATATAAATTCTGGGTTGCCGGATAATGAAACTCTAGAAGATAATCATTTGGATTGCTCTTGATAATTATATCAACCATAGAAAAGTGCTTCAAACGTTCGTCATCGAAATGATAAGATCTTAAGTTCATCTCTTCATTTTTTAGGTGTTGATGAGGGTGTATATGTGTTTTTTTTATGTTAGTATATGTAGTTTATTCATTAATTTGATACAAGATCTAATCAATCATATCTAAGATTTCCTCTGCTCTTTTTTTTGGAAAATACGCATCGAATCAACATATATAATGTCACCTGACAAACATAAGAAACACCCCTGACTGTCGGTTTAGTTCATTATGTGTTAAATATCAATATTTCAATGCTAATTTGATTAATTGAACATCCAAAACACATATTTACCCATATTATTTTAAAAACCTAGAATGATACTTTCATAAAAAAATATTTGAAGACACGAACTAAACACAACGTAAAATCGATGACGAACATTGGAAACTTTTTTCTACAAGTATCATTTCTATAAAAAGACCCGCTATGGCAGTTACTTAAATATCTTTATCAAAGTTGAAAAATAATAGAGGTTGTTACCGTGGTTCCGCCATGGCAAAATATAAATATTGAGATTCAACATGGTATTTTTGATAGAAAATCAAATGGAATTAATGCGTAATTTTTTTATAAGATATCTTTAATATTAATTGTCATTATGTGTAGGTTTCAGGTTTTTTAAATGTTCAACTAAGGAGAAATTAACGTTCTAATTGGACCACTTGGTTCAAATCGATTGCCATGATTCCGCCACCCTCTGTATATTACAGAGTGGGCCGAATGGGCCAAACGGGAATTGGGCCGAAACGCCCTGTAGACGTTTACAGCAATGTGTCATTGTGTGCCATACGAAGGTATATAAGTGCATTGCATGAACTTTATTGGGACGCAACAATTATTGCTTATAATTTGAAATCGAATTACATGAATTTCATCTAACCAATTAATCTGATTGATATTTGGTAATGCGTCTACGTGGTCTTACATACATTTTCTTTTCATTTATAATTGGTGTATATATTTTGCGATGTGTAATTTGTATATTTGTGTAAGTTAGCTTAGTTATTGAATCATTTTCAGACAAAAAAAGACCAATCAAAACCTATTATGTAAAGTAAGCTTTCAGTTAAATCGTTCAAGGCACAAATGGTTTATGTATATTTCAGTCATTTTTTTTCTTTTTATCAAATCTATAAAATAGCTCAGATGATTGAATAAGTACGGGATCTTCGATTGTTGAACGTACTCGATTATGATTTGCCTCATGTTCATTTTTGGCTTTGCGCTGGCTATCGACTCCAGACTATCGACTCATGTACTAGATCTATTCAATAACGGTATGCCCAGGAACCATATGGTTCTTCTGTATATGTTCTTTCGTTTAGAACGCGAGACATCTTTTCCCTACAAACATAGATTACAATTTTAAATGACATGTTAATTTACAAGTATCGATTGAAACATTACAGTATGAATTATAATATCAATAAAAATGTGTTACATATTCGGTATAAATAGTTTTCCGTTGTTCCTCAGTGGACCCTGTGTTTTGTATTCAGCACCTGAAGTATTACGAATATAAACTAAAACAAAGTGATTAATAAAAACTAACTGATTAGGCATATTGGCCGGTCTCAATCCTTTGATAAGGTACCACGAAACAATTGCTCCGAACATAGCCAGTCCTATGACACCAAATAAGACTCCAACTACAATGGCAATGATAGGTGAAGGCTCCTCGGAAGTGGACTCTGTATATAAAATAATAAGCATTTGATGGGTTCGGTGTCACATTTTTATACAAAACCAGAATTTAAAAGAAAGTTTGATGCTTATCTTCTCAAAACACCAATAATGCGCTGAATCCGTATAGTATATGACGATCGATCAATGATAATTTAACTGCACCTTGCATATCCAAACATAGTGGGTTCTTGGGATATAAGGCGTCCTAAGGTTCATATTTCTGGATTGAAAGACAGAATCGCTGTTGTATCCGTTTGTTTTAATAAACACTTCAACAAATTCTCTATACATTTGCATGTAGGATTTGCTGACCAGGTGTCCCCTGTTTGACACTCAACCATATTTTCACTGATTGTATAACCGGCATCACAATTCACAGTGCATTCTATTCCCACAGTAACAGGGTCGATACCACATTGAATCTCACCGTTCATTACGTCAGGTATATTGCATGTTTCTACAACGACAATGAGAGCGTTTAATTCCATAGATATTCAAATAATCAACCTCGTAAAAGGGCATGAAAATTGTTTCCTCACCCGTGCATGTCGGATTTGCTGACCAGGTATCCCCAGTTTGACACTGAATCAAATTGTCACTGCTCGTATACCCGGCATCACAATTTACAGAGCATACTGTTCCCACAGTAACAGGGTCGATATCACATTGAACATCACCATTCATCACGTCGGGTACATTGCATGTTTCTACAATTAAAATAAACAAGCAGTCGTAGACGGCAAAGCCCCCAACCTCCCACCCTCATTTTCCGTTCCGTTCCCTATCCCTTTTTCGATTTCAATGTTCATATCCCTATAAATTTTAACTTTTTTCTCATTTTTCATTAGTTAATTTTTCATTGATTCTTTTTATTGTTCATGTTTGCTATAAAAAACCCTGATTTTTATTTATGACATTCTTTTAATCTATATGTCTTGAGTAGAACATCTAAATCTTTATATTAATCACAAACAAAGTTTATGCAAGTTACAGAATAATTGAATGGTATATTTTCCCGTCTATTTATTGATGACCAAAAATATATAAACTGTTTCGAATTAACACAAAAGATATGATTTTCACAACCGTATTGTGACGCAATAATTCCATTGGTATGCAACTTCAACGATGGAATAATTGCGTCACAAGCAAAATGATCCTAGTCACTGTTGCGAAACATAATTGTTACACATTGATTGTTTGCGTCATATTTCCTCAACAAAATTGAAATTTTTAAGCTTTAAAGTCAGATTTCCAGACTTATCATTAATTGAATCCAAAATTGAATAGGCCGGGCATCTACCTTATAACTGTTCACACATTCCTTCCCACTGATGTTTATAGCTACATGCTACCGTTTTAGTGCTAGGCTTTGACGAAACTTTTTTTGGTCACTTTTTGGGTCTAAAAAATCAACCCGTTTTAATAGCCCCCTCCGGGCCCCTAGGCCCCGGTTGGAGGCTTAAAAGGTTGATTTTATAGTTCACCAAATAATGAAGCTCAAATAAAACCATATCACTTGTTTCCTCACCCGTGCATGTCGGATTTGCTGACCAGGTATCCCCTGTTTGACACTGAATCAAATTGTCACCACTCGTATACCCGGCATCACAATTTACAGAGCATAGAACAGCGGGTCTAAAGATCGTGAAATATTTGTTTAGTATCGTGATCATGTGTCGTATTATGACTATTCTAAAATGATTTTTATTATGATATTTGTCTGAATGATGGGTGTATCAACTATTTATATAATGACGATAAAATTTATCGGAAAAAATAACCGATAATTAAACATTGAAACAAATATAATATTTTTTTTTATTTCCAGCGGTTCCAATGTTCGTGAAGCCGATATTAGAATGCCCGATATTCTGTTAAAGAGTGTATAATAAGGGGTTCTATTCTAGGTATGCATTGTTCTCAATTGCGCGATTTGCATAAACCTTGTGTTCAGTGTAATTCTATAGACTTCTATAGGTATCTCTATGCATAACAGAAGTCTATACTCCATGTATTAGATTCTAGTACACATTGTGTGTTATAAGGGCTATTTGTTTCACGTGTTTTGCTGTTTTCGATTATTACTTGTTGTTTTGGTTAATAAATGAATAAAAATGAATCGAAAAAAATGGCATGAGGATGATGTGATAGAAGCATTAGCATTAATTGAAAATGGATTGAGCGTAAGTGAAGCTGCGCAAAATTGCAATATTCCAAGGAGTACTCTTGTCAGCAGAATAAAGAATGGCGGTCAATCTAAGAAACGAGGACGTAAACGTGTCCTGTCGGATAACGACGAATCTGATATCCAGAGCTACGTCAAATTTATGGCTGATTCCGGCACTCCCGTGACACCAGCCTTCGTACGGGAAACAGCTGGAAGGATAGCAACGGAAAGGTATAATGTATTTTATTGTTCAAGTTCAAGAATATTTTTTGTAATAAATAATAGAAATGTTGTGCTACATGACATGGGCATGCGAGTAAATGACGCAATTACACTGCGTATTAAAAACGATATAACACCGCTAAAATCGCGCATGCGCAGAGGTAAATAAAACGCGTTTCGAATGCTAGATGGAGTATGCGAAGCAAGGGTTTGAATGTATTTTCATCGCTAAAATCGCGCATGCGCAGAGGTAAATAAAAACGCGTATTGAATACTAGAATAGATCACGAGTAGCAGGGGGACTGAAACGTATCGGCATTGCTGTAATCGCGCATGCGCAGAGGTCAATAAAAAGACGTTTGAATACTAGAATATAGCATGAGTAACAGGGGCTTAGAATGCATTTGCATAGCTAATACTGCGCATGCGCATGAGGGGTTATTCATGTATGTTTAAGCAAATATATAGGTAGATAATATAATTTTATTTCATCGTGACAGAGACACGTCGTTTAAAGAAGGCACGCCAAGCAGAGGCTGGTGGCGCAAGTTTCTTCGCCGTAACGAGAGTTTAACAACCAGGATACCAAGTCTTATCGATCCAGGTCGCTATGCCATGAGTCGGGGCAGTGTTATGGATAGTTTTTTTAAAGATTATGAAGCCATGATGAAAGATGTCAATCTCCTTGATAAACCGGAATCTGTGTATAATATAGACGAAACGTGGTTTGATCCCAAAAAAGAAAAAAAGTAGGAAAGTTGTAGTGCCAAAAGGCACTCGCACACCTTACAAAGTGTACTCGGGTATGCATGCCCATATGAGTCTGACCATGTGTATTTCGGCGTCCGGTAAATGGCTACCCCCGATGTTCACCTTTCAGAAATCGCTTCCAAAAAATGACGAATACCATGTTTCTGGACCCGAAAATGCCTTTTTTACAGTCTCTGATTCGGGGCATATCGATTCCGATATCTATCTTGGATATATCAAACATCTCGAGAAATTCATGTGTCCAATCAGGCCTGTTGTCTTATTGCAAGACAATCACTCTTCTCATGAGAGTAACGAACTGGTAGAATTCTGCCGATCCAAAGGCATCCATTTATATAACTTTCCCCCAAAGGTTACCCATATCCTTCAACCTTTGGATAAACTCTTTAAGCCATTCAAAGAAACTCTACAGAAACAAAAGGAGAAGGCCATGTTAGTCCATCAGGAAAATATGGCCCTGTCGAAGATCCCAATACTTACCAAATTTGCCATGAATGACACCAACTGCGAAACAATAAAAGGGTGTTTCATCGAAACTGGCTGTTTTCCCGTTAGGCGCGGGGCAATTGATGATGCTATTCTCGTAGCGGACAATCACACCAATGTGAAGAAATCGTCGAAGACCAGTGTCGCTACAACGTCAACGTTAACCATGGAGGTATACGACAGCGAAGACGAGGGCGCGGACGATATACGTAACGTACGCTACGTCCATACAGAGTGCCAAACGGACCCGCCAAGGGCATTTCCGTGTTCAGTTTGCTTTTCGCGTGACGTGACACTACACCCGGCTGTAGCGTCCGGATCAGTTTCGCTGGATCTTGCCCGCGCATTTATTCCTGATCCACTATCTGCTGTGTCTACGCACACTACCACAAAAAGAAAGGATAGGAAAGAAAGGTGGTTGACTAGCGAATCGGAAATCGAGAGAAGGAAAGAAGAAGAAAGGAAGAAAAATGAGATGGAAAATGCCAAAAACGAGCGTAAGAAGGCACGTGATGAAAAACGCAAGGAAAAAGAAGAAGCTGCAAATTTGCGAAAGCAAATGAAAGCGCAGAAAGCACAAGAAAAGTCAGCAGAATCTACAGTTTTAGAGGGATCTATTGTCCGAAGAGTATGCACGAAGTGTAACAACAAGATTAAAGCTATGGACACTACAAAATGTGTGATTTGTCAAACAAAATTTCACAAAATATGCGTTTCAGAAAATTCAAATTCAACCGTTTGCAAGGCATGTACCGAGAAATAGCGAGAGGGCCTCGGTCATCAAGATATACTTTTAAGAGTGTGCGTGTATAAACGCTACAACCAAATAATCAAGAGTGTAAAGATACTATTTAGTATAGTAATTTTTTTGTTATTATGGAATAGTCAAGTTTTTTAGTCATGAGACAATTATTTTCTTAGTCAATCATGTAATAGGTTGAGACGAAATATCGGAAATTTAGATTTAAAACAATTCAAAATCAGTGGTTTGCAGGCCATGTACTGGAAAATAGCTGAGAGTGTCGACTTATAAGATAAACATTTTAGAGTGTACGTTTATAGACGACAGAACAAAATATTCAAGTGTATTAAGCTACTAGTCAGTATTAAGATACTTTAGTAATTATGTCATAGTCAAGTATTCTAGTCACGAGACAATATTTTTTTTTGTCCATATGATAACCTCAGGCGAAATACTGATAAAATGTTGTGTTACGATATATTATTATTTACCCTAGTACAATAGGGTTTATATCGTGTAATTTAGCAATTAACATGAAATGTTAAAGATATACAAAAATAGTTTAAGAGAAATTGAGTTTATGTTATTTTTTATACAAGATTTAATAAAATGTAGCTAAGATTATTTTAGCTTTATTTTGGAAGAAAAACATAGAATAACCTAATGTAATGTCAAATCACGAACATTAGAACCACTAATGACCGACAGTGAAGTTTTTCATGTGCTCATTACTAGTATCAAATCGCTGCATTTATTAATTTTACTTTAACTTACATAAAAAGCATATATACACCCACATAATATCACAATTCTAAAGAAATCTATCCATCAAAACTCTTTATTTTCAAGACATGAACTTCAAAGTTCATCATATTTTTCACGAACATTAGAACCGCTGTTCTACTATTCCCACAGTAACAGGGTCTATATCACATTGAACATCACCATTCATCACGTCGGGTACATTGCATGTTTCTACAATTAAAATGAAAAAGGTTGATTTTATAGTTCACCAAAAATGAAGCTCAAATAAAACCATATCACTTGTTTCCTCACCCATGCATGTCGGATTAGCTGACCAGGTGTCCAAGAAACGTTATGTTCGAAATTGACTTGCATTTGCATTGACCTGCATTTACTCTATCAAAGACAAAATTAAAATGATCAATTAAGAACCTGACCTTTGCTCTATTGATTCAACCTGATTTCTCGACACATGCCATTAAGACAATGGCAATAAATGAGAGATAATGAACGAGATATGTTGAGTCTGCATAAAATTAGCCTGTAATATAGTTTGTGACTTTTGCAGAAAACCACGAGACGTGTAGCGTCGAGGGTTTTTTCTGCAAAAGACACAAACTAGATTATTGGTTTATGTTATGCAGAATCAACATATCGAGCTCATTATCGAGTTTAATGTACACTTCCTCCACAAACTATTCTTGCTTGTAGCAACTTTGACAAAAAAAAACACAAAACGCAAAGAAACACCGAAAAATGAAAAAAAAATAATTGAAATAGAAAACGAATGGGGATAAAGGACATTTTCTATTTGTATTATTTTGCATGTATCCCTTTACCGATTGACATTGATTAATTGGAATGTCAGATATAAATCTAAAGGGATTAAATTCTAATAATCCAATCATTACATAGGAGCCCGACCAATTTTTAATTTAGTTTCATTTTCATTCAGTGAATGATAAAGGAAGGATAAGTCTTTATTTGCAAATTTTCGTAAAATCTAAGGTAAATTCATTCATATATTTTGTATTTTCTTTCATTTTGGCAAAGTCTGCTTCAAATTTGTACGAACATTGATTTTTGAAAACTAAACCAACGTTGATTTTCTGGTCAATTCATTCTTGGTTATAGGAACAATGTCCTATGATTGTGACATAAAAACAGATTGACGTTTGTATATTAGAGAAAACGACTTCTCGAACCATAATGCAACGTTATGACAACGATCATGTTCGAACTCTCTCTTACGCAACACGTTCTTGACGTCAAAAAGACGTTATTGGGAGTCAAAGGAACGTAAAGGGACGTCGGCATGAAAATTTATGTGGTTCTAGAATCAACAAGTCACGTCCAAAAGTGACGTTTAATGACAGACAATGGCCTAGTGGGTGCGTTAGCTTAGTATTCTAATCCCATATAAGCTTTTGCAGAGTAACAGCTAGAAGCGATGCTCAAAATACACTGATGTTCATTTTAAAATTTTGCGACAGTTAATAATGCATCAGCGTCATGTTTGATTATGATATTTCTTAAGGCGCATTCACGCAAAATAAAAGCTCAAAATAATGCCAAAACAAAATCGACTGATGTTCATTTTAAAATTTCGCGACAGTTAATAATGCATCAGCGTCATGTTTGATTATGATATTTCTTAAGGCGCATTCACGCAAAATAAAAGCTCAAAATAATGCCAAAACAAAATCGACTGATGTTCATTTTAAAATTTCGCGACAGTTAATAATGCATCAGCGTCATGTTTGATTATGATATTTCTTAAGGCGCATTCACGCAAAATAAAAGCTCAAAATAATGCCAAAACAAAATGCGTGAACGCGGCCTTTCTTGAATACTCCGATGCATTGTTTTATATAATCGGGATTCGCGTTCAACATTATAAGAAGTGTTTAAGTTTTGTATTTGATTTGTCCATTAAAGAATGCATCGGACAAAAATTGTTGAACCGTAATTTTAACATTTTTTGGTCGATCAAACTGAAACTTCAACCTTGCACATTTTCAATATATATTCTTTTACTCTGTGAAGTTACAGAACAATAGAACAAAGGCTTCATATCAAAGTGCCGCGGACAATGTGCTGTACAAATACACATATATATATCACATTCATCTAAGTTTAGACCCCCGTAATTTCAACATTTTTTGGTCGATCAAACTGAAACTTCAACGTTGCACATCTTCAATATATATATTTTCACTGTGAAAGACAGACGTACGGACGGAATGGGGCAAAGCAATAGCCTTCAATAGCCAAATTGGTTGGCTGGGGTTAAACACGTCAGACTTTTTTATGCGTTAACCATTGGATATTGATTCTATAACTTAAAAGGACTTATCAAGAATATCAACGTATATTTACTTTAAAACTCAATATTCTTATAAATTTCTAACAGTCTTATTAGAATAAAAGAGAATGCAAAACAAAAATGATTGAATTTACCTTGGATTTTACGCATTTTTTTTTGCAAATGAAGAACTATCCTTCCTGTATCACTTTCTGAATGAAAATGAAACTAAAAGCGTTTGTCATGCTTCTATGTTGTGATTGGATTATTAAAATTTAATCCCTATAGATTTATATTTGACATTCCAATTAATCAATGGCAATCGATAACGGGATACATGCCAAATTCGATAATTCACCAATGTACTGTATCCTCCATTTATGTTTTTAATTTTAATTTTTCGGTGTTTTTGTGCTTATTTTTTTTAATATAAGTTGCTAGCAGAAGGACATAGTGTACATTAAACTCGATAATGCACTCGATATGTTGATTCTGCATAGACTTAACCTGTATTCTAGCTTGTGACTTTTGCAGAAAACCCCTCGACGCTACGCGTCTCGTCACAAACTAGATTACAGGTTAATTTTATGCAGAATCAACATATCTCGTTCATTATCTCTCATTTAATAAACTATATTTTTATACCTTCTTCACAGACTCCTGAACTGTATCCTTCATTACATGTGCAATAGAACAAAGAGATGCCGTTAATGCAAGATGAGGTTTCGATGCAAGGCAAAAGTGAACCATCGTCTATAACTGAAATGTAAACGTCAATGAATACGATAGAACTCACGATTTATTTTTGAAATAAAGATATGCAATTCTGAATTTATTTTTATCACATAAAATACATTATCTTGTCAACTCTTGATTAATGTATTGTACAAGTTATATATGGGCATTTTTCAAAAGTGGTCATCATTGGAATCAAATTTTCATCTTAGTTATAGAGCTTCAAGATTCATTTCTAGATTAAAACACTTACTCAAGTTATTTAAATTCGAAAATTCAAGCAGATTGAGTAAATACTTTCATTTTTATAAGCATTTATATATGATTATTCATCACAAATTGTGGTGTCGGACGGAAAATCAGTTTCGTTTTTTACTTCTTCTAGAATGAACGGAATAACACGGTTTGTAATTATTTTTCAACCCTACCATAGGGACTATCTAACTGCCAAATATTTTATCTTTATTGCTAAAAATTATAAAATTATCGCATTTTTTAAAGTCGAAATTTTATAAAATGGGGGGTGCTTTAGTATAAAGTTATTTATTTATGAAATTATTGGGAATTAAAAGTTGTTAGGTTCCTAGACTATCGAGGAAATGAAGTAGCTTTAATTATCTATTAGAAATTTGAACATTTTTTTCCGTCCAACACTTTTTTTCCAATTTATGCTTAGATGTGCATTCAAACATGATGATGCGGTCAAATGCACAAAAAAGAAATGTCAAACAATTTATATATTTACCTTATTATATTTTCAAATGTAATAATATCAATAATTAATAAAATATCAACAATTTTTCAGAATCTCATACGATAGAAATATAATACCAATATGGGTGGTTGAAAATCATAATTTACCTAATTTTCGGCATTATGCAAGTATTATATTGGGAAATTAGCATATGTTCTACTCCATTGGTTCATAGAAAGTCATCAAAGACATCTTTAAAATGGATTGATTAAAAAATTACCAATACTCATGATGGTGTCGGACGGAACATTTTTATAGGATTCCGCGACAAATCAGCATAACACACATTTTTCTATAGCTCCAATCTTTAAAATTGATTTATATGTCCGTAAACACTATAAATAATCCTTAATAACCTGTTGTCTGGCACTTTCTTGATATTTTTCGAAGCATTTGAAAGAATTTGTTATCATTTTGAGTATATAAAATATCACATTTTGGTATAAATTGCAGCTTTTTTTCAGGAAAAACCTTTTAAAAGACATTAATTAACATAGGTTACGTGTACAAATATGATATTGGGCGGTTTTTACCATAAACTATCATGATATGAGTCATCATTGTTAATCCTTGAGTTTTTGGCCTATAAAAGTGTCGGACGGAACTGAGAAGTTTTGTTATTTTTGTCAAAGATGTGATTTTGCAGAAAAATAATTTATACCATTTATGATAGAGATACTGTGAGGGTATTATAAAATGATATAAATTTTCAATTCTGGGACAATTGGATTTTCATGAACATTTTTGTTCCGTCCGACACCGAAAATTCTTCCGTCCGACACCAACGTTCCAACCATCATTTCTAAGTGATTTGAAGGAATTGATCACTGTTTTTACTATTTATAGATAGCCTTATCATCCATGCTTTAAAAACTGGTCGATAATCATAACTAAGTAAACAGTTTTCGATGGAATTAACGTTTAAGCGAGTACAGGTAGCAAAAGTCGTTTCTATCGATTCCGTCCGACACCAGACTTCATTTGACGCTCACAAAAAAATGAGGCGGTGAAGTAGGTTAATTTTTGTAACATATTTAGGGGTACCCCAATACTATCTATGCATTATATAAATTCAACTCTTGGATATAGAAGCTATTTTTTATAGTGGTCGAAAGTATCGAATTCCGTCCGACACCAAAACACGACTTTTGAAAAATGCCCATATGCATATCATCTACATATATAGTAAACGGAATAGCTAGATCTATAGTCAATAGTCAATAAAAATGACTAAATAAATTTGGTGGTAACACATTGTGCACTGATTAGTTTTTGAATAAGGCATTGTATCTCCGTTTTGTAGCAAATATAATCAATGTTCTAATACAATTGTCTATTCAAAACAAAAGAAAAACTAGTCTACACCATAATAGTAAGCA
>LQRL01023105.1:407-12375 GCA_001703475.1 Hydroides elegans
ATCAATACATCCATGTTTATTTTATAGCTGTATAAAAAACCTTTTAAAACCTTTTTTTTCTAGGCAAAAACCTTTTAAAAACCTTTTTTTCCAACACAAAAACCTTTTAGAAAAACCTTTTTTTCGTGTATCGGGCGCTGGGAAGCCTGCTATACTAGAAGCTATACAGCTATTGGTTTCTAGCCCTGCATCCCTGTAGAAGCCCAGTAGAATTATTCCATGATATCAAGCATTAGATAAATCATAAGTGGATGAAAGGCAACTGGTCCTCTATAACAATGATTTCGTGCAGTTTACGCTTGATTTTGCCCCAGTGCTTATTCATGCTTGCAGTCTATGTTGTGATCATGCGTGTGACAAAAACCATGTCGGGTGTGATGTCATTTCCAGGCCATTGGTTTTACATTTGTGTGAACTGGCCCGATTTCGCCTTTGCATAAAATAAACCAGGGGGCAATTCATGCTTTCATGATGGACTCAAGTTATAAATGGTTCATGTAGAACTATGTTGCTCCACGATAAAACGAAAGACGGAAGTCAGAATTTTCCATTTAACAAAAAAAAATCTATTGTATATATTTTTTTGTTAAGTTCTCCATGGATTTATCTGTCTCTTTCCCAAGTTATTAGTACCCTCTTTTTTCTTCCCCATCCAGTCACCGGAGCAAGGATTCTTTTTCAAAGAACTTCGCCAGTGAGAAATCGTGGAAGCGATGCGCTGTGTCATGTAACTTTCTTTTTCTTTACAGACCTATTAAATATGGATAAGTTCACTTTTGTAGAATCTTCTTAAACATTCTTGCATTCTTCTTGAACATTTTTGTTGTCCACTGCAATGTAAGCTTGGTTCAAGCTGAAAAGAACTGATTTCTTATTGGAAAATGATCAAGATATAAATTAAAACAGTACTTATGTAATGTGAATTACTCATGGGTTGTCGCTATTTTTGTTTTATAAACACTATATAGTATTCAAAGAATGGTGGTCCTATTTTTAAAGGATACTGGTAACTACAAACGCTACTTCTTCTAATATTTTGCAGGTAGTTAACCTCTTTGTTGATACTTGCATTTATAGTGAGACCAATTAAATGTTGATATGATGTATGACTAATAAAGATTTATATGAAGCAAGCCCACTCAATAACATTTTCATGCATATGAATATATGTATGCAGACTATCTTGCCTTTGAACACAAAAAGGGGCGTAGTTCTTTAAGAATACATTTCCACTTTTATGCATTTATTTCATTGAATAATAATTTAAAATTTGCACGTTCGCAGGATGTCTAGATGAAAAACGGAATTATATAATTCTGAAACAAAGCCTCGCCTTGTATATTTGTATGTCTATGAACATTTATAAGTGTATCTAAATTGCACTATCCCTCTTTCATTTTGCAAATCCATTGAAAAGGAAATTCCAATTCGGTCTTGCAAACTTTTCGCTTGTATTGTTTCACTGAAAAGGTCTACATTTTAACTGCTCACTCGCTGAATGTATTGACATGCACTTATCTAAGTTCCAGCAAAATTACGGCTATTCTAGCGTGAGATTAGAAATT
Organism: Hydroides elegans; assembly: GCA_001703475.1. Taxonomy (NCBI): domain Eukaryota; kingdom Metazoa; phylum Annelida; class Polychaeta; order Sabellida; family Serpulidae; genus Hydroides; species Hydroides elegans. Next base: position 1,973 of record LQRL01023105.1, read on the forward strand.
TGACCCGATAAATGGCAGAGTTGGAACTACATTAGAACCGTGTTAAACTGAACAGATCCTATCTGGCGAAAAGTTACTTACGGATTACTTTCATTTTCAGTTTACCGATAAGATTTATAAAGTAAATATAAGATGCCTTGGACTTTCAACTATGTTAAAAAAGAAATAAATTTATAATGAAATATAAGATGCTTGGGACTTCAACTATTTAAGGTTTGAAATTATTATGTTTGACTTTTCGGTTTAACAGGGTTTCACTGTATTCATGGATAGAAAAAACCGCTTAAGTATTACAACCAACTAGACATGTAGTACGAGTTATCTCGTGTGTTTGTTTGTCTCTCTCGATCTTAGGTAAGTCAATAGCTGGAGTCCATTGCAAACGCCCCGGTTATGCTCTAGGAGAAATGAAACCGTTTGTAGAAGATTTTAATCCCGATTCTATTAACTCTGTTTAGCTCAATGTAATGGGAAAAAGACTGGATGAGCTTGATTTTGTAGAATTGAAAATATTCAATTTTACTGTAAATTAGGCGGTTTTAATTAGAAGGATTCATATGAATCATATGGGTGCATTCACTTGTACAAAAGGGTACTTGGATGAATTTTCCATTATTTGTGTTTTAAACAAAGAGAAATCTGTATTTTTAAACCTCTTTTGTATCTATGTATTTCAAAACATTGATAAAGCACTTTTGCATAAGTATTGTTTGATATGAACAATAATGATCAATATTTTGCAACCTTCAATATTCTTGCTTATAATTTTATGAAAGAAATAATAGGAAAAATTACCCAAAACAAAACCTCGCCAGCCGTGAACGAATAGACACGATAGACTTGTGCAAAAACCTTTAATGTGCGTCATCACACCTCAAGCTGCATGGCTCCAATGTCTTCTAATGATACCAGATGGATGCACTTTTGCATTGGAAAAAAATATGATAATCATCAACGTTACACATTGTTTTATTTAGACTTTATTACTGTTTTATTAATGATCTTATTTTCTTCTGATTAATACTGCTTTTTGTCTTAAATGGCTGCAATTTCTTATGGTTGAAGTTATTTTCAAGTTCATGGCTTGGTCTGGTTTCTATAATGCACTCATGTGTTTTTGATCATAAGAAACTGTCTTCTTTCGTTGCTCTCAGGTTCACCGTGTAAGGACGGGACTTGGGTATTTGTTGAAGTAGACCTGTAGCAGCTGTAAGATGAATTTCGCATTCGAAGACAGTATAATTTAACTGATAATTAGTTAATTAGCTGAAAATAGTTACTTTATTCGCGGTAAATCAACGTATATTTATAGTTTATTATGATTTATGTATTATTGCCGTATTTGTTCATGACAACAATAGGTTCACCCTATCTTTTTGAAGATAGGGAAAGGGAAAAATGGGAAATGGAAGATAAAAAAAGTGACTGCCTACAAGGATGATCCACGAAACAGTCTTTTGTTGTTGGTCATACTCAATAAACTGTTATTTTGACATTTAATGTGCTCTGTATTAATTATTCACCCCTTTCACTTCTTACTATTTTTGGGTTCAATGTGAATACTGCTCATAAAAAGAGAAAAGGTACAATGTTTCACCGATAATTGCTCGGTAAACTGTAATTGCTTCAAGGATGAACCTATTTTCATTATTTACTCACTCTGGATTTTCGCGCCTTCTCGTAAACTTGAACTCACAAGTCAATCGATTAGATTTATTTTGGATATGGTTGAATAATTCGTTCATACTTACAGAATGACGAATTAGATATACATTTTCTTTACTTGAATTTGCAGGTTCGTGTTATCTTGGGTCAAAAACCATGTTAAAACTTCCTTGGCTCTTTGGTTTTGTGTTGGAAGCCAATCGTTGCAGTCATTTTTTGGGCACAATTTTAATTTTCTTCAACTGAATTTCTAAGAAAAAAAATAGTCTCATTATGCAGCTAGAACCTTTTTTTTATTGCTTTTGATCTTCGAGACCTTTCTGGCTTTACCTTGAACTTGATAATCAAATCCAAATTAATTAAACCTGATGATTAGTTATCTAATTAGGTTAAATTATTTCATAGATCCAAGAGATTATATGGTGAATGAAATTGACGTAAGATGGAAATTCATTTGATGTTTACCTTAAATAGTTCTTGCTCTTAACACTCAATCACTTGAAGTGCACTTAGCCCATTGTGTCACGCCATAAATTGTATACCTATATAATAATAATTTGAATATGCAAGAAATGAATCACACACAAGTACAGAGTTTTCTTTATCTTATCTATCATTTTAATTATGTGGCCTAATCCTACTGGTATTCCTTATGTTGTTCACATTGAGTAAAAGTTTGATTAGCAATACCAACTTGTGGCTCAAACTTTTACATGATTGACGGTTTGGTCTTCGATTTAATTTCACGTGTGCCTTAGAAGCTGTATGTTGCTGAGCCTAAAACATTATTCTCGAAACCTAAGAATACACAGTAGGCTAGTATATTCAGATATTTGTTGTTATTTTATATAAAAAATCCTTCTTTTAGTAACTTTTGGTCATAGACAGCACATCAACGACAAATAGACGTATGCATCGAATATTCGGACAAAATCAGGTCACTTTTGAATTGGTCGATAAGTGTACGTGTTATGGTAAGGTTTATTCACATAACTTCCTGTTCCAGTCTTACATTTACCATTTAACTCTTCAATATAAAAATATCAGTTGAATATATAATACAGTTATTGAGCAATCGGTCATCAAAAATTGTCACTATCGCAATAGGCTGCATCAAAAATTCGGACAGCGTGTATCAAATATTCGGACAAAATATAATCAATTATGAATCTTCAAATAATTGTAGATGAATACCATGTGAAATTGTTTCCTGACTTTTAAAATGTATTTTAATAAATTGTTAGGCCTTTTGGACCAATAGCAACTGACATATATTGGACGAACTTAGAATATTGGAACCCATCATGGCCCATTTTCCCGTCAACCAGCCATGTGGCTTATTTGAATTAATTAGTCCAGTTATTCAAAATAAGTCATGTTTTTGACGTTGAAAAGCTATATTTTTATTACTTTTCAAATCAAATGCGCCGTAAATAATTTCCGCCATCCCCGCAATCAGCCATTACAATATTGAAATATATGTAATAGAAAAACAATTCAAACAAATATTAGTGTTGTATATAAATAGCGAATCCCGAGTAAATAGATACATAACCAAGATGGATGCCTCTTCCAAATAAAATATTATACCTACCAAAGGAGACCAGAATTTAAATGCATTGAACTATGTGATAATTGCAAGTCGACTTTATATGTATATCTTACTCATAAGGATATGGTCATCATTTAACATATGTTTTTTTCAAAATGTTCAACAGGCGACAGCTTCGTTGGTGTTGAATACATTATTTAGTGAATTTCTACACTATAACTTTGAATATACAAAATAAGTACATGTATTTAAAAATACCTCTTTTACACAGATGGTTTCAATATTGTCTAGGCCAAATGCAGGGATGAGGGAGGGGCGATGATAAGTGAAACATTATTTGCGGCGTATTTCATTTTTAAAGTAACAAAAAAAAATAAAGCTTACCAACGACAAAAACATGAATAATTTTAAATAACCCGACTTATCAATTCAAATAAGCCTCATGACTGGTTGACGGGAAAATGGGCCATGATGGGTGCCAAAGTTCGTCCAATATATGTCAGTTGCTATTGGTCCAAACGACCTAACAATTTATTAAAATACATTTTAAAAGTCAGGAAACAATTTCACATGGTATTCCTCTAAAATTTTTAAAGAATCATAATTAATTATATGCTGTCCGAATATTTGATACACGCTGTCCGAATATTTGATGCAGCCGATTTCGATAGTGACAATTTTTGATGACCGATTGCTCAATAATTGTATTATATATTCAACTGATATTTTTGAATTGAAGAGTTAAATGATAAATGTAAGACTGGAACAGTATGTTATGTGAATAAACCTAACCATAAAACGTACAATCATCGACCAACTCAAAAGTGACCTGATTTTGTCCGAATATTCGATGCATACGTCTATGCATATCTACTACCGGAATTATGGTACAATTAAATTTGAATGAATAACCAGACTCAATTGATATGCAAGGAATTTTTGCCTACGGTCACTGCCAGATTCCTCGTAATTCTCCACATATTTCTGCCAAAAATAGTGTACTTTTGTTCAAACTCCTAATCCTACTTTCATATATGGGGTATCATCTTAAACCTCCTTGTGCCTTGATGGTAAGATTCTTATTGCAACATAATAATTATCTTATAAATAGATTACCTAACAGCTCCTTGAGTCTGTACCTATTGTCATTTGGAGTATTCTGTATGATGCATACGCTGACAAATCACGAATTGGGTGAGTGGTTGATACTTAAGCCATGCTTATTTGAAAACAGTTAAATATGCATTAATTTGGTTGAAGGCATAGAAGTTATATTATTGGCCCCGCGATGCGATTTTGCATGGGGAATTTTAGCGTCTAAGACAAAGTCCCCAGCTCCCATTATCTCCATCAATATCGTTCTTCCTCGTTACCAAGCCTACAAAGCCCGGTGGTATCACCAATTATATTTTGCAAATCTTCGACCTCATAGGATATGCGCTTGTTATCCTATCTTTATTTAGCTAGGGTTGTCGTTTTCAATCTATTTTTCAACACAAAGCTCGAGTTTGAAGTTTGTCTGTTTAAAGTTTTTTATAACTTTCTCGGCGAATGCGCTTTTACTGGACACTTCAAAAGTTTAACATTTGTTACCAACATCAGTTACCATATATAAAACTAACTGTAAGCAAAATCGTCAGAGGAGTCTTATCTGAAGATGATTTAATCGGTAGTTGCAATCGGTCCATCGTCATGCATTAATAATGGTAGAGACCTCTTGATTTTTCCTCAAGATAACATCGGGTTAACGTTCACTTTTCTCAACTCGTTTATTACGTGTGGACGTATCTTTGGGTTTAATTATATAAATATTTCATTTTATTTTATGTGATATAAAAAGGATGGTAGGAAGAGGTGAGTGGTACCTGAATTAAGATAATATTTGTTTATTGTGGAAATAATGGGTTTAAATTGTAAAATTAAAGCGATTTTTAAATAAGTTCATGGATTTAGAAAATTCAAGGTCATTGAGGTCAAATGTTTGGTTTTGATTCAAAGAGAAAACAGGCCATATTTTTTCAAATAGTGGTTGTTGTTTCGTGGATAGACAACTGTTTGAGACAGTTTTGCTGAAGTTTGATGTTTCTAAGTGTGAAGGAATTTTGGCGGATTTTATTTAAAAAAATAGAGGTTTAATTTATACGGAAAATTGTAAATCGTTTCTATCAAAAAAAATATTTGTTGAGGTAAAAGAGCCGTGGAACTTAATTTCAGGTCCCCTTGAAAGTGGCATTTACTTCAAAATAATATATTTTACTCATATGTTATAAAAGTACCAAGTAAATTGACTTGTCGAAGTCTTGACTTGACTAAGTCTTGGAGGCGGTCTTATTTTATAGCATAAGCCTCCGTGGCAAAAACAAACTACTTAGTAAGTTCGAAATGCGAAAGTCTATGATTGTTCCCTAAAGGAACAATCCCATAAGAACATTAGACTAATTTGGGAGCAGTCCTTCTAAATGCTCATTTCTCGGTCATTGCTCATGGATATAAAAGCTCGGTTTGTGACGTCGCATATTTGGATGAGTAAAAATGAGCGCTATTGACTCATAGAATTTTGGTTAAAATTATCGAATGTCCTATTTTTATGTTAATCGCTTGCGCATTTATAAACTTCTTTTGGCATTATCTACATGTATGCTGGTCCTGATAAGCGTGATAACACCCCGATATTAGGGAATTGGCAAAGATATGCGACTTGTTGAGAGTTCGAAAATTTGAATGGAGAAGAAAATCACTCACTTTTGGTTATAACTTGCTAATTTCTCCTACTCATGGATGCATGCCTCCTGACAATGCTTAAGTACCAGTTATGGGTGTATCCCATAGAACATGCTTCTAATATCTATTCCAATTGCGGTTGCTTCCCATACTCTTCTCTCGATTGCCCCTGAAGTATCTCGGGAGAGCCAATGGCGCAGCATATTCAGAGGATAAAAGATGTGATAATGATGTGATAATGAAGAATCTTTGCCTTCGCAAATATGACAATCATGGATAAGTTATGATAAAATTATTCTATTTAAGCGAGATTCGGATTCTGGACAGAATCTTATAAAAGTAGCCTCTGCCATATAAAGTGATCCTTAGAAAATCTATTGCCCTCAAATTTTCACTAGGTTTATTACCAACACAATCAGGCAGACATGTAATAAATAATGATAGAGTTTAATTCATTTGACCAAACAATGTAGTGTTGGTTATCACATGCTATATGAACGTATTTTTAATATCATTTAGATTGAATATTGTTAGCAACGCATAAGAATAAACACTTTCATAAACAAGTACATGTGTCACACGGTACCTGGAAAGAAGTTCTTATTCTAAAAAAAGTCTTAATACCTTTACGGCAAGTAAGGAGGCAAATCGACCTAAATAAGTAAGATTGTGACCCATGGAAATGAAGATGGATAAGTAGAACCTAATGAGAAAGGAAATTCAGTAAAAAACATTATTAAATATATGTATCGGTAGCTAGATAACATGGATGTCTACAAAATATCGAAGTTCGGCAACGAAAATATTGTCAACATCCATCTAATTTTACAACCGTTGCTCAACCCAGGGGAGATATGATGCTAAAAATATAATAATCGAAATAAGCCTAGACAACACTCTCCCTAAATGAAGCCCTTAGCGACGTCGTCTTAAGCGGGGAGTGTCACAGGGGAAAGCCAAGAAGAATTTCATTAAATCGGAAGCTAATTGACAGAAAGACCCATGGCTCAGCTAAGAGTCTACCTGACTCCAGTTTTTCCTTCATTCTATTTTTGTCCTTTTTTTGTCAATGAAATCCCGCTCTAACTTGAGGTCTTGTCTGAGAGTGCCCCGCGTTGCCCTGGGTTTAAGATATGATTACTGTCATGGTTTTGTAGCGGCGTCGTATGAATGAAGCAATTAAAAATGAAATCTGATGATTTATCTGTTTCATGTGGTCTTGATATTTAGTTACCACAAGAATCACAATTTAATTCAACTCGACCAATGTAGGATCAATAGAACTGACATAAGTATTCTAAAGACAATCTGTCGTACCGCACTTGACCGTACCGTACTGTAAGTGCAAAAGTACTTCTTCAAGTTAATGAGTCCAATCCAGAAAGTTCCATCTGAAGTACCTACTTAAACTGTTTGTAGTTGGTAGTTGCACAATTTTGTTATTAACCCTCGAGAAATGATATGATCCTGATAAACAAGTAACTATTTCAAATAGAAAATAAATTGAAAAAATCGATAACTATTGAAAATGATCAATAAGCTTTAAAACTTAATCAACATATAATTATTGTTAGCTTGCAAATACCCCAGTCAAATATAACCAAAATCTTTCGCACATTCCGATCCAGGCTACTCTTCGAACTACTCATAGCTAAACCTCTTTTGGTTTGAGCCAATGTGACACAAATTTCTCGCAGTGACCGCAGTGAGAAAGAGCTACTGTGCAGATATGGATATTCGCAGGACAGTCGCGAGCACACGACATCTGTAAGCAAATAGTCGTGCTCATACATATGTGAAGGGTCGCGTGCATAAAGACACAAAGTGGATTGTCGCTGTTTAGATATAAACAACCCGGACATTGGATTTTCTTATATAGCAAAATATCTATGGTTGTTTGAAAGGTCCGAATTTAGTCAAATAATTAGGATCAGAAGTCATGTGACTCATTTGTAAAATCTCAATGCAAAAAATAACGTAATGGAGTTAGAACCGTCATATATGGAACCCATCATGTGTGTCTTTGGGGTTGCTCGAACCCAACAGATACATATATAGGAAGGCACCGAAATGCCTTAGTATCCATAGCGCGCGTTTTCTGCTTACAGTGAGTGCAGGAATCGTTCTTGCAGCACTTTTTGAGATGAGCTGCGGATCCTTGGATAACGGCTTCTTATGTCTCTATGTGTCTGAGTGCAAACTCTGTGTATGTTTTTTTCGTTTGGAGATAAATGAGATTCGATAGATTAATAAAGGCAACTGTTTATGAGTTTTACCTTTCTGTAGGGATATTAACATCATTGTGGCATTTTGTTCACGGTTGCTCATGTATCTATTTAAAAAAAATATATATATTCACCGAACAGAATTTTTTTCTGGATAAATGTATGTTAAAGCTAGTATATTATCTCATCGAGACATGAGTACTTTTGGGATTTTAAAAAATCGCTATGTAATTTTCACTGAGAAGTTTTGCTAGACCCTGGATAACGTTGAGTATTCATAGATTATATGTTTAACATTAATCAATACAGTGTACAAACATCATTGAAATTATATCAAATCAATCATGATCAAACACGAGCTATGCGCCTTTTTTGGTTATCATGCAAAATATAGAATAACGGATTAAGACTTATACACATGTTAAGATTTTTTTCAAGTAAAAATGAATGAGAGATAAATTAATATTTGAAATAAAACCATGGATAGCTCAAACGAGCCGGAAAACGTGCTTATGAGCGTGGATTCTGTCGAAGATGTATCAAAGTCGTTGCCAAAAATTACTCTGCAATCGGAAGAGTGCGGGCGCCGATTCTCCATTTTTAAAGGTAAATTGAAAACGGGGCGTGTCGATGAGATACATGTAGTTCTACAGGTCTCATTGTGTCTTGCACTGATACGGTTATGTATAAGAAATGTCTCCATGCAGAAACATGTTATGTTATGTTGTGCCATATAAAAAATTAAGCTGAAATACCCGTAAAAATTACCCGTCAGAGGTGTTTAGTTTTTGCATTTGCTGAAGGTCGAGTTTCGAACTCTATTTCTTTGCTCGAAGTCTATTGATGTATTCTCCCTCTGTGTATTCTGGCAATTCGATTAAGTGTAGATTAGCTTCACTTGAAGGATTTTGGCGGCTATTCACCTAGTTTTTAAGTGTTTCTCTCAAAATTCTCCCTGCTGAAATCCCGAAATGTATAGTATTTTAGGTGAATATTTTTTCCCCTATACTTGAATTCTGTTCAATCCAAAGCCCTTGCAACTCTTACGAAATCGCATTATTTTGGCCAAAGTATTTACACTACTCCTTTTGAGTCGCAGATAAAAAATGTAAATATTGCTCTGTAGCAAATCAGCTGATATTTTGCAAAACGGCAAAAAAAAAGATAAAAATAAATAAATAAAAACTGAACTTAAGTGTGTCTGTAGCAGCGCATTATTGGGCACTCTAAAACACATTATGCTTCCATGCTTTGGATTAGAGTAACTATTTTGTTTGGTGGTTACTCAAAAAAAAAAACTAAGTAGGCGCCCCTTATGTTATGGCGGCGTATCGTGGCACCCAGAGACAATAACATAGTGTTAGATGATGGGGAATAAGGTGACTGACACACCGCAGAGCTTTCCTCTCCCCGCGATCCAACCGACACAAACAAAGCGCGGTTTCACAAGGCTGTCGGCAGTTGTATTAGTAGTTTTGTCTGGATTTTCAGCATGCAAACGAATATACTTTATAATTATCTTGACCAATAATAACTTAATAAAAAATATCAGAGGATTTCTTTTCGATTTTTTTTTCTAAATGAAAAAAAATTATACCTCTCTCCCATTTTTAAACATTTGACAGACTGAAAAGGCTTGATATTTCAGTATTCATGTATATAACATTAAGATCCCTGTTGAAAATAAGATATAGACACGTATGATTTGGTTTGTTTTCATTGTGCGTATTTAGTTGAAGGTATCAATCCAAAGCATTTCGGCCATATATTTTTTTCTATTAATATAGAATCTATCTCATAAAGTTTCCGAAGTTGCAGCATATCCTTTTTTGTCCATGTTGTACATGTTGAAGTCTTTGACGCTTGAAACTACACGGCCGGACACTTTTTGGCTGGGCACTCTTATTTTAGAAACCTTTTGGCTGGAAACTTTTTTTTTTTCATTGGAAAGATGCTGAATAGACCTACTAGCAGGTTAAGGAATTTTGGGGTAGAAAAACTCAATAAAGCTCAATAAAGCAATTACAATTACAATGAATTCACAGTGAAACTATCTTATTTAGTTGATATTTAAGCATTATGAATATGAATTTCAAAATGGCACATTATCATAATTGCAAATAAATAAACCTGAATGTTTCCAAATCAGATAAGACATTTTATTTGTGTTTGTAGTTGTTGTATTTCTTCTATATTATTATCGTGTTTCATAAATATATAAATACACATATCAAGTCGAA
>LQRL01023107.1:6995-18074 GCA_001703475.1 Hydroides elegans
TGTAATTGAATGTGTATGTCGCAAGACGGTGATTGTGAGCGCCAATTGTATAATAGGTTGCCTGCCCGTTAAACAAGTGTACACATACATGAAGGACCAAGGTAATAATGGATTGTAAACCGCTTAGAGCTAAAGCAGGATAGGCGGTATATAGATACCCACCATTATTATTATTATCTAAATGTTAAAATTACACCTCGGTGTCTGCGGTGAATGATATTTTGCCGAAGATGTAATTACTTAGTACAGCACAAATGACAAGTGCTGAAAACGATAGAACCAAACTATTCCGCAACAATTCACACAAAAACAAGCTTATTTGCAATCGCGTCATCAAATAAGTTCAATATTTGAATACAAATACACTCTTTCTTTTCATCAAATATCTATGCAGAGATCAATATCCAGCCGAATGTTACATTATGATGCATATATAAACAAAAAAGATAGGCTTGCAAAAAGCGACAAAATTTTAAGTAGGTAAATCTTAGTATAACACTTGAATTATTTGCATATTGATAAGGAAAGGTAAACATGCGCATAAAGTATGAATAGTTGAGCAAAGAATGAGGTTAAATAAGAACGACATTCACATTCATATTCAGCGACATTATGAATAATGCATGCGGCAAGCAAAACATGTAGCATATGTTAGCTAAGCCCGTGACGTCATATAGAGCTAAACTGTATCGATGCCATAGAATATGAAAACCGTTGGTCCGTTGGTACGGGGCCGACAAATATTCGGCCGGTCCGACAAACTTTTTAACTTATCGGTCCGGCTGACGACAAAAAAAATGCCGATTATTTTAAAATTATTTTATGCAACATATCGGACTTGTCGGTCCGGCGCACTGACAAAATTTTGATGGTTTTCACATTCTCTGCGATGTGATTTCACAGTTGATAACATAATGATTTATCATAAACCCTATGGTTTCCAAAACCGAATGCAAAATTATTCTTAATGCGAATCGGATGCACTCATAGTCATGAATCTAGCTGGGGCAGTGGGACGATTGTTAAATAATTGATTTATGTCCTGTATAGGTGATAGATGCTCATAGCGCACATGATAGTATGATATTTTATCACGGGGCGATGTTTGTCTAGCACATTCATATCTTTAGCTATGCTTTGACAGTCTCAATGTTTTCTACATTTTCAACTTAAATGTGATGAAATAAGATTATAACAATTATATATGACACTTATTCTGTGTCTTTCTGATACAATCTAATATAGAGTAAAACGCGTGAGTTCTCGTGGATAAAAATGTCAAGTACATCGTATTGTTTAGAAGAGTGCCTTTGAATAACATTTAAGGATTTTTTCTAACGGCAAAAATTAACGTTATATTTATATGTCAGTGTACGTTTAGGTGTGTAGATGAGTGTCAAATGTCTTGACAGCACTGCTCACTTGGTTTGAATAAATAAATGAGACAAAACCTAAGTGAGAAAAAGTACAAAGAACTAATGAAATGACTTTAGCGGTATTAAAAAGGGATATCAAACTGAAATCGTATACGAATAACAAATCTTAAATTTGGCATATCTCTTTTGATAAAACATGGCCACTGCATTGGATTATTTGAAAGAATGTCCAGTTTGTCAAGAAGATTTCACGGATCCAAAAGTATTGCCTTGCGATCACTCATTTTGTCAGGATTGCTTAGACCAAATCAAAAAGGGAAACTCAATCAAATGCCCTGTGTGTAATGTGGTTCATAATGTTACAAAGGTGAAGCGCGATTTTCGATTGATGCAGTTTCTGGATGCTCTAAATGAAGAAATACAGGCAAAAACTACTCAAAACCAAGGTATTGTGCAACATAACTCTATTTTTCACAATGTTGTTAGTTCTACTCATTTAAATCATAGAACATTGAACAACCACCAATTGATAGGTGGATGCTTCATATTTTTGCATATGGTTTTACAGAAATATGTGGAACAGTTCCCAAATTTGTTTGATTTCTATCACTTCTAAAGTTATATCGATCTCTCATCACAAACCTAGATATCAACAAAAAAGACATACAGAAAATAAAAACAATTAAACAAGAGAGTAATGGGTGATATTACCTCGCCAGCACCGCTTTTTCGGCACCCCACGTTTAAGTTTTATTAAAAGGGGTTTTACTTGAATTCCTGTAGTTTAAGGGTCTAAAACTATCTAATGTAATGAACATGCGTCAAATTCATATCTTTGCTATAGTTTAAATCACACTAGCCGTCCTGTGTATACACTTTGAATGTTTGTTATCTCCTAAAACCCGGTTTTGTTAAAAAAAAGTTATTAAACGTAATGATATAATTTCAAAATCAATAAAGTAATGTATTTAGTTTCTTTTAAACTTATAATTTATCAAAAAACTTAAAGGGATGTTTAACGCTTTTAAAACCATTTGATTTAAAATATCTATAAATCTATAAATTCTATAAAGTACTCCATCTAAATACTATGCACACTAAGTGTTCCAAAGCAGACATTAGATACAATCTATCATCAATCAAGCAAGGAGTTTAAATGTGCGATTACATGCAAATATGTCCAATAAATACGAAAACAGCGACAATATATGAAATAAAATATGATATTAAACCATCAAAGATTATTAAAATTGAAAGAATTTAAATTGATAGTATATTCAATGAATATTTTACATATTAAATCATTAAAGATCAAATTATCAAAATTTATTAACGCTGTACGTGGAGAAGGTTACAGAATAAGGTGACGCATAAATTATAGGGGTGGGGTAGAATAGGCGATGCTATATAATTCTCACTAATTCTTACTCCCTAAACATCTTGTATTAGTTTTCCTATATCTATCGATAGGATATATAATTTTGATTTGAAATCATTTATTTGTGGGTTATGAAATATTAATCATATCTCAAAACCTAAAGCATGCTTCTAATTTGTCAGAAATCAAATGTCAGCAGAATCTAATGATAACATGTCCGAGAAACGGTTAATTGTGATTTGATTGTCATGCTATATCAAATAATTCATATTTCACAATTATTCATGTTTTACAACTAAATATATCGAAAATTGATCTAGTTGTGCTCTTTGATACAATCGTTTTATATTGCTACATAGGAGTCTCAGCATATTATGTTTAGTGTATTCCATTCTAAAAATATCACAAATTTAATTTTGTATATAGATAACTGCGAAGCATTGAATATAACATGACTAACCAATCACCAAAAACCTCTTGACTGGTTGACGGGAAAATGGGGCATGGAATACCCTAAACCTCAAAGCTTTACCCATATATGCAGATTGTGAATGGTCCTTATAACGCCTTTAAACTTGTCGAAATACGTTTTAAAAGTCAGGGAACAATATATATTGTACTCATTTGCCGTATAAAGAAGATTCTTAATTCATAATATTGTTCCAAAAACTTCGATACGCCTGTCTTAGATAGTCGACATATTTTGGCGACCAATTGCTCGGTCACTATACTATATATTCAGCTATTTTTGTTATTGAATAGTTGAATGGTTGATGTAAGAATGGACAAGGGGGTAACGAGAATAAACCTTAACATAAAACTATACTATATATTCAGCTATTTTTGTTATTGAATAGTTGAATGGTTGATGTAAGAATGGACAAGGGGGTAACGAGAATAAACCTTAACATAAAACGTACAACTATTACCCAACACAAAAGTGACCTGATTTTGATACAATGGTCTAATAAATATGTTTTCTTTGTGTCTTCCTTGCTATTAGATGACAGACCACGATGCGAAGGTTGCTTGTCAAAAGGTGCGTCTCACTGGTGTCAAAACTGCCAGCAGTGGTTCTGTAAAGGTTGCAAGACGATTCATACAAGGATTGTGATAACCAAAAACCATGTATTCGAACCACTCTCCGCAAAAGTAAAACAGCTGAAAGATAAGTATGAAGAAGAAATCAAAAGAATTCAGAGAATGTCCCAAGACAATTCTGACACTATGAAAGAGGTTGAGAACAGCATACGTGAATTAGAACAAAGTAAATTAGAGGCACTGGAAATATCTCAGCGGTTAAGAAAACAAGCACTCCTGGATATCAAAGAATGCTTCGATTCGATCGATGCCAAAATAATCAGTTTCATTCAAGATAAAAGGGCTAAACTCGAAAAGAAACTTATAGAATTTCAATCCCGGTTTCGGGAAATCAAATCAGACTGTGACAACTTTAACGATATGCTTTTTCAAAACTCAAGTCGATTATTGGTTGAAGGGGAAGCAATTTTGAAGAAAATGCAAAGTATCCCAACTACAACTTTCGATTTTGAACCAGAGAAAGTGATCATCGCAATAGCAAAAGGAGACTCATGGAATCCTACCGACGTCGTAACACTTAATTTCAAGGAAGAATCAAAAGCACAACAATCTAACACATTCGCTGTGTCTTTACCGGCAGCTTTACCGGCAGTTTATCCGGCCTTGCTAACATACACCTTAATAAAGAAGCCGTGGTAGAACTGCGGGGTGTCCCGGACATATTACGTGCTATTGGGAATCAATTATGGTCATGTCAACAAGGGGGTATTGAAATATTTGACAAGACCCTAAAACGAATCAAGGTACTATGCAATGGGGAATGGGAACAGGTGTTTGACGTGACAATGATGCCAAATGTTGGAATTGTTATTGCTTGCTTAAAAGGGTTATTCTATAAACCATAAACCATTCAAATGACACGGTTCACCTAATCGAATCTGGTTGTTTTATAAGTGTTGATACATACAAAGATACACTATACGCTTATTATAGCGATGGTGATGTCATACAAACATACTCATCTAAAGGTTCATGTCCACCGGACATATACATTGATTGTAGGCAAAGAAATATAGCTACAATAATAGTCAATGACGAAAACATTGTTGTAAGCGATTACGCACGGCTGGCGTTTGAGGTACTGAGCTTGACAGGGAAACGCTACACACATACAAGTATAACCCGAGAAATAAGGATAATTTTCCCCGGTACCAACGACTTTATCAAGCGGATACGGACGGTGCCCTGCTTATAGTTGAAGAAGGCAGTAATCAGCTGTTGCTGCTTGATAAGAGTCAAAACTGGAACGTTGTCGACATTGATCATGAAATGTCTGTTATAAACGGCACTATGTATGTGAACAATGTCTTATATGTTCAGGGTTGCAAAGACTATAAACCTAAACTTTGCAAATACACAGCAAAATAGACCAGCCATCTTATTATCCTAAGTATACATTAAAACTTAAATACTATGTGATATGTTTCGAACTAGTTTAAAATATAAAACTATTTCACCATTTGTATCATGAATCGAATTATTTTCATCCATTTTTTCAGTGATTGAAAACTTGTAGTTATGAAATTATTACAAATTAACGTGTTCAATAGTGTAATTGCAATGTGTAACGTTAACATATTATGGCCGGATATATCTTTGAGGGGTTTAAGTATGGCTATTTATTCTAAATGGAAATAAAAGGTGCTTATTGTATGCATCAAAAGTTATCAAGATTGTGCAACAATAAGCGTCCAGAGCGAGAATATAATTATATGCAGTAATGCTACGCATGTTATTAAAGTGTTGAGCTTGACATGGGAGACACTTCAAACATATTTTCATGACCCGACAAATGGGAATGACAAGTACCAACGACTATGACAGAAGGATTCAAAAAGGAGCCCTACTTATAGCTAAAGAACTCAGTGGTCAGTTGTCTCTGCTTGATAAAAGTCAAACCTGGAACGTTGTCGACATTGATCTTGAAATGTCTTGTTTAAAGGACGCAGTGTATGTGGGCAATACCTGATATGTACAGGGTTACGAAGGCAAAGACTGTTATCCAAAATTTCTAATTTGCTTCTATGATAAATTGTTCATCTAAATATATGGTACAATACAGACACGTTTAAGTTAATCTATCTTGATTTTTTAGCCACGGCTTGCTTTTACAAGCCGTGGGTATTGCAATCACTTTCTGTTGTTTAGTTAGTTAGTTGGTAGTACGTAAACTGTTTTTCTTCTCACCGCTTCTTCTCTAAAAGTTTTAAACCGATTCTGCTCAAACTTTTTTACAAGCATTCTTAGATGGTTCTCCATACGGGATGTGCTTATGTAAGCAATTGTGCTTATATAAGCTGTTTAAAAACTAGAAACAATATTTTGGTGCCCTAGTCTACAGCTTGATGAAGTGAGCGATAATAGAAGATATTAGTAGACTGGTTTATAATAAGTGAACTGAAAGAAAAAGGTCATACCGTGGATGAAGCTGATAATGCAACAGCTGATTTTATTTGTATAAATAATCAGGATTGATATATGTAATTGAGGTTAAAATGGGTAATTTATTAATGGGCGCTTTTTTGTGGTCTGATAAGGTCTAATTATATAAAAATCCGAGAGCATTATAAAAGTAATTAGATAGCTGAATCATATGTTTGAATTTACTGGATCATAATATTCGTTATAATCGATTTTAAGCACATGTTGATTCATCCATTAAGGAATATATGGAAAACATTATTTAACAAATACTCCGCGTAAGTCCAATTAAACATTGGATTGATACTTAGTAGTACTGCTTAGTCAATATTTGTTCAGTTTTGACCTTTTGTAGCTTTCGCTATGATATTTCAAGTATTGTTAAAACTCCTAAATTTAAAGGAGAAACTAGCTAACCGAATGAATACGTATCTAAGCGAAACGGTTATTGACCACCCTCTAGAATTCGACAATATTGTGCATATAATGCAATGAAACGAATGAAACAACGCAGCGAGCTGTGGCACACTGTCCTTGGACAGTCTTGTTTTATTTCTTAATGACGTTTGAAAGAATTGTATTATAATGTTCAGTCCAGTTATGCATTCTGCATTAGATAAAAGATATCTTAAAACTAAACGCGCATCAACTTATTCATATCATAAAAACATTCATCCAATTTAGTTTTGCGAATATTACTTGCTTTACGCTTGATTCCATATTAGTATTGGTTAGTTTAATAGTTATCTTATACACTATTTAGAGTTATACATATTATACGCGTTGAGAATATATTTGATGTTTTAAAATGCAGCTGTGGGATCGGTATAGCTAAGTTTACACTTGCAAACAGTCGCCTATCATACTAGCACGTGTAGGTTGATTAAATTTAATATGTAATGTCATGGTGAATGGAGAGATATTGTTGGCACTAAGCTTTTCATAGGCTTGAGGCAATAGGGAAATGGGCTAACGGTACACAGTCGAATGTATACCCATTGTGTGCTTATAATTATTTTGGTGGAAAAATTATCAAACGCTAGATTTAATGAAATATCAATATTAGGTTTATCAATGTATAATTGCGAGAACGATCTTAAACAACATTCGCACTATTGCAAAATATATATGTTTCTACAAAATAAATTACCTTCAATAGGAAAACATTAATGCGATTTCAACGCATTAAATCATTGAAGAACGAGGAATGGGAATTTGTGCATGATGTAATAGAATTTCAAAATAAAGGCATTATCTTAGCTTGTTATGACGGTCTTTTCCATGTCAAAAAATCAGCCAATACCATCAATGAGTTTGTAACAGAGGAATTCTCGAGTGTGGATTTCTACAAAGGCATATTGTTTGCCTTCGAGTATGGATCAAATATGATACGAACCTACACATATGGAGACACATGGTTAACCAGAAGATTCGTAGACTGTAGTAAAATCATGCATGGTTATGGTTTTGCCACAATAAACGTAATGAACGATAACATCACTGTTTATAATAACAAGCAGAACATGATTGCGATATTGAACTTAACGGGAGAGATTTTCAACCAAGCCAGTCAATCATCAAAAAGCCAAAGGCTTTCATAAATTCAGCCATCCTCAAATATGCCAATCGAATAGTGAAGAATCACTCCTTATAGCCGATCAGGGTAGCAAGCGACATCTGTTAGTTGACAAAGGAAACTGGAGCATTGTTGATATTGACTTAAAGGGGCTTAGACCTAAAAGGGCAGTGTATGTAGACGAAACCTTATATGTACATGGCAATGAGTTGTTCAAGGGAAAACTGTACAAATATACAGCAAAGAAGACATTCATGCCTATTTAAGTAAATTGACCTTTCGGTAGGGATACATCTGGAATCAATATTATAACCCTGTTTGATTTATCAGTTTAGAACAAAATACCACTTTTAGGCATCAGTGCATGTCAGATTAAATGATCGTAAACAAATATTCGGCATACAATCGAAAATGAAGTATTGCAGATGAGATTAAATGAAAGTGACTCGTGCAATTAAGATTAAATCAATATACAGGAATATTATTAGAGAGTTTGGGAAAAAATGTGTTTTCGGGATCACATCTTTGGTAATCCACCCTTAGAAAGGTTAATATTCTTGATATTGTTATGTGCCCAATGTTCATGGTGATTGCTCTAAAGCGTAATACACAAACATACTTTTATCGAACTAAAAAAATGTGCCAAAACTCTCAATTGTATGGGTATTATTAAAAGATGTAATAAACAGATGGAACATAAAATTTTAAAAATTATCATTGTGTTTGCAAGTTATCGATTTTACAGGTAACTTTATATTTTTCTGCTATCTTATTTTAAATTTAATTATATATTTGCTAAGCTTTGAAAAATTTCATAATTTCATAGATATTGCTTCTGTGTTATATTCGAATCTTCGAAAAAAAAACTTAGTTGAAAACTGACATAGGTTGCGAAAACCTTTGCCTGTGACTGACACATGTATAAACTTTAAATATTTAAGGTATAATCTAATCAAAATGTTCTTTGAAACTTTGAGTTAAAATAGTTACGAGGTTGACTTAAATCACAATTTACAACGACAAAAATTCTTTATTAGGGAACAATAAATTGAGAGCGATTCAATTTTGAGTTTTGAATGATAATGACGTCAAACTATATACCAAGTATAAACCTATGTCAGACGTATGAGTGATATTTGATTAATTTCTTAATCAAATATCTTAAATCAATTTATAATTGTTTACCCTCACCACAATCTTTAGTGGTTTGAAGGTTGGTTTGATCCATGTAGATATTCATTTTAAGTGAAAACCTGAAATCGTTACTTTTCGGTATCATTTAAATATATGAAATTATTAAATAAAGCTAAATACAAGCGCGGCGTACGGCTTTCTTAAATCATTTGAACTGAGAGATGCATTTGTATTGAAGAGAAGTATGACTTGTATTATTTTGTTTTATTTTAAAATGTAGGATATTTCCTTTGCCGTATGTTATTTAATTCGAGAGAAGTAAAACTTAAAGAACTATAAAATGTAAGGAAATCAGATATTTGTTTAAATATTTAAATGCAAAACAAAAACAAATCAAAGTCATTTATTACAAAAAATATTTATTCTTAGGAAATAAAGGAGACTCTTTCCTGATTTGGTAAGCCATGGAGACGAAACTCTGGCTAAATTTACGTGCACACTATTTAATGATAGAGTCTACCTTATATCATCTAAGATTTCTATATGAAATGCCGTTTTGGAATAATAACTTTTCCAATAAGGTTTATACTTCTTTATCAAATACATGTACCATTTTTAAGCCTTTTTGTGACGGTAGATTCTAATCAAATCAGCAATGTTAATATAAGTCCTACAAAATGAACTGATTTAGGCACCGTATTATTTTCAAACAACATGAACGGAAGCAAAATACTAAATATTTGAATTATACTCAATTAAATGTTTTACCCTAATATGAAGCATAGTAATATGGATTTACAATGAATAGAGTATATGTTGTATTGCTACTTAATATATTTAACATATTTTGCAGTTATTTTTCGAGAAAAAAAAACTTTTTTTTCGATTCAATAATAATGTATGGTTATAAACCAGCAATCGGCCATCAACGATTTTCTTTTATTAGTAATATATATTATGTAACCATTTCATTCCCTATACAAATGAAAGCATTATCTAGAAATAAATCACATGGATATTGAACACACGCGAAGTGAACACATCAAATAAATGCATAAAAATATTGTATTTCTATCATTTAGAATGAAGCTAATATAAAGAATTGTATAACTGCATTAACATTTAACAGGGGATGTTCAACTGACATTCTTTTTCAAGTGACCTACATGTGTATGAGAAAAGACACAAGAAAAATACTTCATATAGAAAATGACGCACTATGAGGAAACATGATAATAATATGGCAAAGTAATTTTAATTATAACATTTACACATGTTTTTGTTTCCATACATATATCATGTTCATAATTAAGCGTTTGATTAAGGAAAACATAAATGTCATAATGACAAGTTCTTGCTGTTAAAACAGCAACGGCATTGTGTAAGTGTTTTTAGTAAAGCAGTGTTCCGTCAAGCTACCACTCCAAGACGCGTCATACAGTCTTTCAAAGTGTTACCGTTCAGTTGAAATAGTTGTCTGAAAAAGAAGGATCATATAATTTACATGGTTTCCCCATAAATATTAACAATTCAAATCGTTCAGATATTATCGAAACATCGAATTTTCTTTTTTTATTTCAGGTTGATACGAATAAAGCAAAGCGTCAATACAATGTATTGTTTAATAATTTGACAATATAAATCTTTTATTTTGTAAGTAATAATTTGTCTGCATATATTAAAACACTCAAGTAACTGACAAATTGGGTTTTGTCCATTTGAAAAACACCAATATGGTATACCTTTGATTTTTTCTTTGTTAAGGCTAATAAATATCATTTCTGAACTACTTTTTCAATTAAACACTCACGTGACTGGCGAGTCCTCAGATTCCTCCGCGGGAAGTTGCGCCTCTTCGCACACGCGCTGTAACACATGCACGCACTCTTTCACTTCCGCAACGCACTTCTTATCTGTAATAAATATAATGAAAATAATAAAAAAATAGATCTGAAACAAATAGATTTCTCAGATTCCTCCGCATGAAGTTGCACCTCTTCACACACGCGCTGTTATACATGCACGCACTCTTTCACTTCCGCAACGCACTTCTTATCTGTAATAAATATAATGAAAATAATAAAAAATAGATC
>LQRL01023108.1:0-10116 GCA_001703475.1 Hydroides elegans
ATCAGTGTGGACGATGTGCAAAGTAGTAGGATTGCAAAGAACTGAAAAGAACACGATGAAAGCAATGTGTGAAAAAGCAGCAGAAAGAACGTCATGTTGGTTGTGGCTCCGACGGAATGACAAAACCTGGAATGTATCACCGTAAAAGACAGTACACTACCAACAGAAGAGCGAACGATACCACCCAGAAAGAATACACCATGAGTTACCCATGTAGCGAGGAAGAGTGAAGGTCACCACCGCGATGAAGCTGCTCCCCCTAACGGACGCGACGGCCTAGCTAGCCGTTGTGGCCCCGCCGTGCAAGTGGTCAGAAGGTTAAAGGGGCGAAACCGAACCGAGGCATGGAACTTCTCTGATGATCCAAAGGGGGAGCGTCAGCAGTACATTCATACACTGTGAGTTGAATATTGAAATCTCTTCATTCTTCTCTTCATTAACGATAATGGTTACTCGTAGGGTTCAAATATAATTTATGAAAATCATTTTTATCAAGTCCATGGTTTAAGGCGTACATGTAGAATATGATAATATACTTTGAAAATAAAATGAATCTATAGTATTATTATTATGCATATATCTCAAATTTGTGAACTTAGGACATTTCACCAAATAAAACACTGCTTTGAAAATGTTGTTTTATTCCTAAACAACGAATACCTCGATTTACATGCAGAAAAATTATATGTTCTATTATCAAAGCAAAAATATTTTCCTTATTCCTAAAATAAATTGGACAGTTTCACTAGGTTGTAAAAGTGGTCAACAAACTAAATATGCTTCAATGGAAATCGTTTAAGCATTCAAATACTATTTGAACCAGTGGTGCGCGTACTTCAACCACTGTAAAACAGTGAGAAGGCAACCCTTTCTGAATTTGACATACAAAGGCTGTCATGAAGAAGTCATATCACACGGAATCGTATTTCACCCTTTTAGCATACACAATATAGCTATATTAATATGTTATTATTCTATTCCAAATTGTGTATCAATATATAAGGGAAACTAATTTTAAAACGGAAAGTTTTGTTTTTGTAGATTGAAGTCAAGCAGATTAGTTTGAGGTTATATGTACGAATCCTTTTGGTTGTTATAGACTACCTTTGTTTTCTATAATCATAGCTAGTTTAAAAATTTCCAAATGAATTCCACGTTCTGAAATTGCAATCCTCTTCTACAGGAAGACCTCATTTAGTGTGTTTCTATTGATATATGAACACTACAGTATCACATTTAATAAGTTAGAAAATATTGTAATGGAAATATGGGCTCAATATTGATGATGAAAACAAGTTACGGTATATATATTGAGGCATCGTTTAGTATATATTTTAGCCTAAATGTACTTGACTTTATCCTAAATGTACAATGCTAAAATTATATTATCTCTATGAGAAAACTATATAATTATTCATGGCTTCTCTTAATAACCTATTATACATTTAACCTATTATTTATATTTACATTTAATCTATTATTTATTGTTTCTCATAATAATTTATTTAGCGTTCTCTTAATGTTTTTTATGATTCTTCACCAGATGGTCGACACATTCAATCTGAAAAACATAGAAACAAATGTGACAAAGCGAAGGGTACATGTGAGAATCGCTGCCTTGCCGCTCCTTGTCGCTTTCTATTAAAACAAATTCTAACTTCGAATGTAAGTACATAATCCCATGAAGTGAAGCTTAATCTGTGTCAATTTACACTTTAAATATAAAGTCACACACGAAAATCTTTAAACTAAGCAGCTCATCCTTTTTTATAACCTGAAACAATTAGAGTTGATTTGTTCGACTTGTATCTTTCAAATGCATTTGTACTATGGTTGATCAGGAAACTTTAAAGTTGTATACTTAATTGTCGGAAACCTTTTGACTGAAAACTTTCTAGCATATTTTATCATCTTTGTAAGCTTTATGACCGGAAACTCTTTTTTAATTTTAATAAATACAGTCCATAACATATCTCACCATTGCTGATACTATATTGGCATAGATACCCGTACTCATCGTCAAGTCTGTCTTCCAAGCCCAAAGAGACTGCCAAGAGGGTCCCTGAATAGCTGCACAATCTTGATTATAGAAAAATAGACAGACAGGATTTAAGCCAACCGATATTTGTTTGTGAATTAGCAACAGAAATAATGAACTTGTTCGCGACTCCATGTTGGGTCCCTGAATAACTACACAGTCTTGATTCTAAAACAATAAAGTTTATTCATTAGATAGATAGGATTTAAGCCAACCTATATTTGTTTGTGAATCAACAACAGAAATAATGAACTTGTTCGCGACCCCCATATGGGTCCTTGAATAACTACACAGTCTTGATTCTAAAACAATAAAGTTTATTCATTAGATAGATAGGATTTAAGCCAACCGATATTTTTTTGTGAATTAACAACAGAAATAATGAACTTGTTCGCGACACCATGTTAGGTCCCTGAAAAACTACACAGTCTTGATTCTAGAAAATAGAGTGTCTTCGTTCTATAGATAAGGCAAATACATATTTCTGTGAGTTAACAAAATGAACCTCCTTATTGCATTTTTTTAACTTAGAAAATGAATGAAAAGAAAGAAGGGCACTTCAAGAATCATTCAAGAAACAGCTATTTACCGAAATATATGCAGACAACAACCAAATAATCTCTTTTGTGTTTATGGAAGAAAAAAGAAACACAAACTGCACAATAATATAAATCAAATTTTATTAAACACACACATTTATTTTGTATGTGTAAATATAAACACTGTTTGCTATGAATAATACAAGAAACGAATTCATAACATGTTAGATATTTCTTATTAAAGATTGGACCTATATAGGTTTTTGTGGTATTAAGACTATCCTGAGTTCTTAAACCTACATTAAAATCTTAGTATTATAAAGCAAAGAAAATGCATCTGTATATTGAGTATGTTGATAGTTCACATATATATACAAAATATTTCCATTTGTATACCTGTTCAACAATTCCATCAGAATGCGATGTGAGCGAGTTTGGCTAGTCATGATCCCAATTCGCAAAGGTTCCTAATTCTGTTCCATTTATCTAGTGCCATTGTCCCTCTACTATGTCGTCTTTAAATCCTATCCAAATCTCAGAGATGACAATTTAAAACTTTATGTGAAAATTTGAAAATGAAAATAGCTTCTGCTTAAAAAAAATAACATGAATGAATTTCTTTCAAAACCAGAATGAAGTTGCGCTGAATAATGAACATCCTGACAACGTTTACTATGTAATAGACTCAAACTTGCACCGAAAATAGTTGATGACTTTCTTTATTTTTTTAGGAAATAGGACATTCTATGTTAAAACCTAAACTTAATTCGGTACCCTCCATAAAATCTACTAAAATAGTTGGAGGTCAGATAATATGGATACGTCATTTATGAATATGGGTTATATGTTTATGTTAATGATTGCAACATATAAACAGATATATCAATTGAGAAGTGAAAAATATTTACATATTTAATGTTTCATTTTTTTAATGTTTTACATATTTAATGTTTCATTTTGTAAAATTATGTTGAGCAAAACAAATGACACAATGACAGTTTATTTGAACATTCGTAATATCTGTGGAATTCTCAATTAAGTTCTGGACTCTTAGCCAGAAATAGCCAGGAATCCACTTTTACTCTGACCATCTAACTGTACAGTTTGCCAAGTTCTCAAATGGGGTTCTTTCCAAAAGCACTATACCGGTAAATTAATTTCATACGTTGCTTGTTGATAGTATGATTGTTTTTCACTTAACAGTATCCCAACGCCTCATATTATTTCGAAAAAGTATGATTGAGGGTCTTGCAACATCCTTTAAATCTCTATAGATTAAGGTTTGCCTGTAAGTACAAACCCTCTGCATAAACAGTCGTCATGTCGTTCAGTCTATTATTTTCTATTTTTATTTGCTCAAAATATATCTTATCAGTACATTGCAATACCAATATATAAAAGCAATGTAAATGCATTAATTTCACATAAACATAAATATATCTTATTCACAATTTAGCTATTCCGTCTGAAAAAAAACAACTTTTCTGATAACCTTATACTGCTTTAAAGGAATTACTTATAATCAATCGAATCTAAGCTTTGCCTGTATAATATTTTGAGTAGCTTGTAATGAAGATCAGGCATTTCAAATGCGGTTGCTATAAATCAACTTCAATAGTCGAATGTGAAAACAAATAATATAAATGAAGTTGATAGGGAAAATATGATGCTTAAAAGACCTGATTGTCATTTGCTCATCGACACAATAACCGATAAATACTTCGAAATGTTTTATTCATTTTCTCAAAATTCAAATAGACCATTCTCCAAATTGACGCGTATCTTCATTTGATAGCCTTCGTTTTTACCGAAACGAACATTGTATGCACTTCTGAAAAATAAATTTGGATGCTGGAATAAGTTATACAGTTAAAACTACTTCCAATTTGACAACTGAAACGAATAAACGAATATGAATAAACGAATAAACGAATACGCATAAACAAATAAACGTATACGCATAAACGATTGCTTACGAACAAACGATAGCTTACGATAGCTTACGATAGCTTACGAATAAGCGATAGCTTACGATAGCTTACGAATAAACGATAGCTTACGATAGCTTACGAATAAACGATAGCTTACGATAGCTTACGAATAAACGAATGCTTACGAATAAACGATTGCTTACGAATAAACCATATGAGGGGTATAAAATAAGTACAAAGTATTTATATTCACAACATTTCAATAACCTAATTGACACATTGACACTGCGATTGAATGTTCTATTTACCAGTAGAACTAAGTATAATGTAGTTAAACATATTAGACAAGGCACTATTTATGAACTAAAGGGGGACACATCGGTTATATGAAAAGGGGGGAGGGTCACTTTGCTTTGTAGATATCTTTTTTTTTAATTGTAAAATTTATCATCTGAAATGATAATCATGTGCTAGATTATGAATATCTTAATCATGAATAGGGAGTAGATGAAAAAATAAACGAATGCATACGAATAAACGATAGCTTACGAATAAACGACAGCTTACGATAGCTTACGAGTAAACGATTGCTTACGATAGCTTACGATAGCTTACGAATAAACGAATGCTTACAAACAAACGAAAGCATACGAATAAACGAGAAACGAATAAACGAATAAACGAATAAACGAATGCGAATAATTTCGCGTACGATAGTCAAATTGGAAGTGGTTTTAACTGTATATATATTAGTTTTTTACATTATCTATATAATACTGTAATTTGAAGCTAGCTTCGTTGGAATAATCATGTACATTTGTAATGTATTATTTTTGTTAAACCAGGAACAACACACAAGCATATCGATCTAAAATTAATTTCCATGTTGTTTTATATAACAAATATTATCATTAACCCAAGCTAAGGGCCTGGCCAAAAGAGAAGCTTCAATGACTTTCCCCCTAATAACCCTTGTTTTTTTTCAATGCGTCAGGCGTTTTAAAGCAAAACAAGCGTTCTTGAGATACAAACAAGTAATACATTGCAAGGCTCAATGAGTTGGGAAAATAATATAGAGGACAAATCCCGTGTGCCCTGGACCTAAACATGCGCTGCATAATCAAACGATTTTTTTTTTCGGATATTATTTTTCATATAAAATGAGCTTTAAACAGATCGATTGATACATATTGGCTATCAGGGTTGCTTATTTACGTCATTATTATATCCTTAATATATGCATATACTATTATATATTCACAAAAGTTTACTTACCAATGTTGATGCTGACAGATATATGGATAGGAGTTTCCGCAATGCTTATCATGCCAGCGCCCATGATATCTGATAGCTGTGCAATCTTGGTTCTGAGTTAAAGATCAATTCATCGTTTGATAGTACAATAATATTTGTTTATACTTGATACAGTGATGTAAACAAAATTATTCAATATCCTGTTATTATTAGTATTTGATCAAAGGTAAACAAAATGGTCTTTATGTTGCCAAATCAAAAGTTCATGTTTGTGACTTGAGAAGTAATTTTTGTATATAATTGTATATAATATAACCAAACCTCTGCTCCACCGCTACTCCACGAGTTAGGTTGACCGCCATCCCAATTATTCCAGGATGATGCTAGATCCAAACCGTCAGTCCAATACCATTGATTTTCTTCTACATTATCTCGCAGGCCAATCCAAGCGTAAGACCTGAAACAGGAAACAAGTCAATTGCAGAGGTCCTCAATAAAGAAGTTTTATTTGAAATGTGCGCACAATTAAGACAATATGATCCTGAATCCAAAACGTTAGTCCAATACCATAGATCTTCTTCTGCATTATCTCACATTCTCTGGGCTAACTTTTGAAATGAAAAAAAAACGAAATTTTGTCATATATTTCATTTCTCATAAAATGTCAGCAAGAAAAAAGTTCCATGAAGAATAGCTATTTCACAGAATGGATCGCTGGCTGCTCCCGCTATGGCAATAGAATAATTGCAAAATGACTCCTTGAGAGTAAAAATATGGCGATTGGGGAATCGCATGTCAACTGGGTCAGGTGTCTCTACGTGCCAATTGTATCAAAAGTCTTCGCTTTTGCTCTAAAGTTCACAGCAATGACTGCATTACTGAACAATTGAAATAAATACTTCAATTTGCATGAATATTGAGGTCAACAATTCAGAATCCGATCCAGAATATAAAGCACTGTAAAAGCCAACGACAATTGAAGGGCATAGATCACAAACACGTTAAGTTAGAAAATCACGTTTTTTTATTTATAAAAAACATTCATTTTATAAGATTTATAAATATTGATCCCTTTCAAAACTAAAGCCATGGAGCAAAAGCATGCCTTTGTTTTATATTTTTCACGATAATCGAAACTATATGCGCCGTATTTATTATAACTGTGATTTTGCACTTAACATGTTTGTGTTCAAATTGTTCTAATTGTAGGATTCATCAATGCAACAATGTGTTAAGTTGACTAAACATATTTCATCAAAACATATTGCAAAGTGTCATAGGATTATAAACCCATTTTGTATACTCAAATAGTGCTACGAAATGGAACTTACGGAAGAGAAATTTCGGTCTCCGTCAGATTTTGCAGCTCAGCAGTGTTTAGGCTGGCGAGAATCCCTCCTTTGCTCTCACAATCATTCTCTGCCTCTTGCCAATTCATGTTCTGAGATTCGAGCCAAAAACAGCGGCCATCGACCATAGATGTTGTACACAGTTCTGTCAGAAACAAATGTGGGCATAACTCTACCTTATCTTGCGGGGTGTAGTACT
The DNA here is from genome assembly GCA_001703475.1 of Hydroides elegans. Lineage (NCBI taxonomy): Eukaryota > Metazoa > Annelida > Polychaeta > Sabellida > Serpulidae > Hydroides > Hydroides elegans. Next base: position 7,311 of record LQRL01023108.1, read on the forward strand.
GATTGCGAACCTCAATCTTTGTCGGTCTTATGGTGACTTTGCGTCTGGGTCTGCGGAATTTGAATTAGTACAAAACAAAGTAAACACAACGATATGAATTACGCAGGGATTACTGTGTTTTAAACGGATTTAAATTCCATAGACGTGTACTGCACCATAAGGCAGTACACGAAAGATTGAGATTCGTGATCGGCAACGTCAAAAGACAGAATTTTAATAACACAATTTTGTATTACAAGTGGAATGTCATAGTTGTAAAAAGTTCTGTTTGAGTAATGGAAGCAAGATTTTAGAATTTCGTAATGTGAATTGTATCATGATCTGATAATGACAATATTCAATTTCACATTTCAATTATTTTGAAAACTAAATCAAATGTATGATTTGCCAAAAAAATTGGTAATATCGAGCCGTGCTCCGGTGACTTTCAAATATATAACGAATAAAAAAAAACAGAATCTGTAAATGTCATTTCATGGCAATTGTAAGGTAACATGTTTAAGAAATATACTGGTGGCATGGAATTTTTGACAAACATATTTTAAATTGACATGCAAGTTCATGTTCTTAATGTCTTACGCTCATTTCAATAAGCTACCTACAAATGTTTTGGAAGAAGTGACTTAAACATAAGACAAACGCTTTCTTTAACAGTTTCCATTTATCTAGTTATCATATCATCAACAAATGGAAATAAATGAACATTTACCGGTCACACAATTCGGTGCCATAAACCCGTTTCTACAGTTGCAATAGAATTGATTTCCAACAACTGTACATAGTTCATTCTCTCTACGAGAGTTGGAGTCACCTTCGCGTATGTGTGTAATATCTGAAACGAAAAAAAACAATGATATATAAAATGGTTAAAATGGTCTAAATTCATCTTGATAAATCGTGCAAGGGACACTTTTACTATGAGAGTTAGAATTACCTTCTTTTATATGAGTGATATCTGAAATAAAACGAGTTGATATGTTTTTATCATAAGTTTACAGTGCATTTTTATTCATAGCCCGTTCTTTTTGATAATTGACTGTTCACTAAGTCGGCTAAAGAACTTGGGCAACTCCGTTAATTAAAACAATTTTGCATGTGCTTCGGCTGAGCCACGGAACTGTACACCATTTTAATTAATGGACTGGTCTTGTACGTAATACACGTAATATGTAACCAATGTGCAATCAAATTATAAATGAAGCAAAATAAAACTAAACTAAATTAATAAATAAGAAACACTTATATTAATTCAATTTAAATTATGCAATTGAAATAAAAAAGAACTAGATGGATGGGGTACTCCTAAAAGAGCACAATTATCAGCAATCTTTTTCTTTCCTATATTTGAATATCATGTTTCATTATTTTAATTAGTTGTTCTCGATAATGAAGTTCGATAACTAATGGAATAAGATCCCATTAAATGTTCAATATTTGATATGATCTTGAACAGGCCAATTTGAAGGCAGAATATACATAGCTACTTTGTTATAGCTTTATAAAATAATTAAGTCGCAATATGGATGTCATATTTGATAAAACCTAGAGTTACAATAAGCCCATAAGGGGTCATGAATTCCGCTCATTGGTTTCAGCAAGGCAAAGAAAAATGACATTTTGGTTTTGGGATGGGTATCTTAAAAATAAATATCTTCTTTACCTTTTATCAACTCGTTCTCTATATATCATATGCTCCATGTTCGATAGTTATTTTATATTAATAAAATATAAGGGTGTGTTATGATTTGTAATATATAGAAATCGATTCACGGGAACAACTTGAATTTTATCGGTTGATTGCAATATCTGCATATTTTCGTTAACGAAAAGTTGCAGATAATTAATTTATAAATACCATAATGGCAACTTACATGAAAATTCACTGTTTCCATCCTCTCGCAATATCGCTGTTTCGTTCAAAGCTAAAAAGAACAGTTCACAATCCAACTCTGTTTCCATTACATCAAAATTGTACGACATACAATCTGGATTATTCCTACATGCCCGCGCACAAACTAACTTGTTTCCGGCTGAAAAGGAGCTTGACATTTCGAATTCCAGATGATAACCAACGATATTGACAAATTGAGCCTCATCCAACGATTCCGAAAACCCAACAATGGATGTGATAACTAACAATTTCAAAATAATTTCGCGAAACATAGTTTTTTTTAAGTATCCACAGTGTTACTTCACGTAGATTTGGTATCAAAATGACTAAATTGAAGATGCGTGTAGTTGTTTATAATCAATCACATCTACTTAGCTCAATGAGTTAATGTTTTATGTAATTGTCATTCCACGAAGAGCACCCCATCAGGTATTTCCTAACACAAGCTGTTCCGTAGCAAATCTCGATTGGCTCCCAAATATTGAGGAATAGCAATTTAACCTGTAGGATTTAACCTGCAGGAGTATTGTACCCTGTTGATAATTGCGTTAGTGTAGCACTGTACCGTAACAATTGATTTAGTTATTAATAAAGATTAATTGATATTGTTTGATTAATTGTCTACTTTGTTTAGAATGATTTAACTACATGGTGAATCACATTTTTTTTGTAAAGGAAGCTTTAAAAATATAAACTGTTCATCTGGCTAGGAAAAAGTGAACACATTTTTGCCAACTTCCATTTTTTTAAAGTAACATTTTGTTTTATTCGTATTTTGCAAATCTAACGTCTGGCAAGTTTAACATCTTTTTAAAAAAAAAAACATGGAGTGCCTTTTCTCTGGTAATCTGTACTCATAAGCTGCACTCGTGAGCAATTTCAAAGAATTAAGCACCAAGCTAATTGCTTTATATT
>LQRL01023109.1:0-12132 GCA_001703475.1 Hydroides elegans
AAAACCAATAACGCGAAAAGAATCCTTTATCAGAGGATAAAGCACGATACTTGGGAGGATTTCTTAGTAGAATATCATAAGACTTTAGGATAAACAAGTAAGTGTTGTTTTATTTTATTTATCAAGTTTTAAACTTATCTTTCTTATAATAGACCAATACTCTGATCATTATAATGTTATTTTGAATAAGAAACATTTTAATTGTTTAAATGCTTATTGCAGATCACCCGTTCTGAGTTCGAACATCCCTTGAGCGGAGGTATCTGCACACTGACTGGAACAATCAACATCAACTCATTTGAACCATGGTAAACATCCAAAATTGGTTGATTAAACTTTGATAACAGTTGGGCAGTCAGAAAGGTTGGATAAATTAACAATGAAATTGTGACAACCTTAACTACTGTTCGTGTCAAATACGGTAATATTTCCCATATTAAGTCTTCCTAGCATGATCTGTATTGTGTTCACCATTTCAACCGTTGAAACATATTACTACACGTATGTAACTTATGGAAAACTGATGCTGTGTGAGATCTCGCAAAAGGGAACATATACTGGTTCATTCTTTTTTCATCATGTCAATGTTCCCTTTAGGACCTACTTCATGTCGGCAATTGGGCAATTCGAATTGGTAAAGAAACCTGATCGCGGGAAATTCGAGGTAGTTTATCTTGTCGAGAGAGACATTTACATTTTATTATTTCCTGAAATAAAATCAATACAAATGTCAAAAGGTCCTTTAATATGCTTGAGATGCAATTTCAAATATGGAGAAAAAGAACGTTTTGTATTGCTATATATATTTGTTCTTTTCAACTGCGTAATTTTAAACTAAGTTTTACAATTGGAACATCTTCACAGATTTGATAAGATTACTTGCTTGTAATGATTAAAATGCATACCAAAAAGAGTATGATTTTCCTAGTTATTTGAGACTATTCATTTACATCATAAGCTACATATAAATACAATGTATAGCATATGAATTACAGGTACAAATCCGAACGCGGGTATGTTTCGACGAATACGCATGTATCTGCGGTGTGGCAGTTCGAGAGGGCCATGAAACGCATATATTGGATATGTGCAACGCTGAAAATTCACTACACGCAATTGTTCTGTTCAGCCCGAATACCTCCGAATCCGCCCGTAGCACGATGACCACCAATGCACCAGAAACTGTATTTACGGTATAAAAATAAACTATATATGGATATACTCTAAAGTAACAATTTTAAACGTTACAGTATTTTCTAAGTAAGTTATCCGCTCTTCTACTCAGGGTCATTCATCTGTATTGTTTGTTTGCAAAATGGATAAAAAGAATATCGTTATCAAGATATGTTACTACACGCAACTAACAATAACGATGAGATGAGTTATTCAATTTAAAGAAAAGGTTATGATTTCACATGGACTAACTGTAGGTTAAAAATAATTGATAATTTAACTATATGTTGTTGTTTTTTTTTAATTTCAGATACAAACTCCTATGGGCAATTTCGTCAACATTTATCCAACCGATGATCGGATGGCGGTGCATGTACACACTGTCAGTCCTGACTGGACTACCGTATCCGGTCTCTGCTCTATGACGGAGGATACCGTTTCGAGTGACGACGGTTCGGATGGTGCAGGCGATGGGTCGGATAGAACTGACGGGTCAGGTGGTTTACAGTTTGACTCGAGAGAAGAGTTTATAGAACATCATAGGTAATCATTTGAAGATTAATATATTTGTTTTAAGAATGGGTATCTATCAGTCTTCAACGTTAATAAATCGTATGAGTCTTTATCTAATCAAGAAGTAATCGCATCAATTGTAATGTTCATTGAGCTTTAGTGATCATGTCGGACTTATCAATTATTTTTCATTATCAAATGTCCCAGATAGATTCTACCTATATGGCTTTGTTTCAGAATACCCGAAGGTTCAAGCTTATTTGAAGTCGCACCAGAAATAGACGAACCGATACTTTCATTGGATAAATTCTGTTTAGCACAAAGTGAAACACTGGATTCAATAATATGTAATAATATCATTGATGACGCTTTTGACAACGTTGTCTATAAAGTCTATGACGTCACTAGTTATGTGACGACGTCAGAAGATACAAATAGAGAAGGTGTGACTTATGTCCTTGATACAGTGTATGATCCAATCGACTTCGAATACGGTGAAAATGAAACATATGTAACAGCTGTAGAAGGATTAGCCCTTTCACCCTTTTCCTGTATAACTTTATTCAGTTGGTTTCCTGAATGCAGTGATTACTTTCCTATAGGGGAGCAAGTGGCTGAATCATATGGACAATGTGAATCACAAAGGATTGTAAGTTTTACAAATCTTAAACCTTGGAATTTGAATAAAGATGAATCATTTATAAATCCATGACATACTTTTTCAAAGATTAACATATGCTAAATATTGGTTTAATTGCTTAAGATATATTTTATTAGACATCTTAAGCATGGAATCATAATACCGAGACTGTTTTCGTTTTACGCAAGTAAACATCACGAAAAAAGATTTAAAAGAAAGCTATTCCAAATTGTCACAACATATATCATATTTTCAGATATATGACGATTACAACGCAGCGATTCTCGACCAATTACGCATACTTGATTCGCTGTGCCACTTCGCTATGCTCTCGAAAAACGAAATTTCTGTTTCGGAACGAGATACCAACATTGAGATGGTTCAGGAAAATGGAATGTGTGCACCGGACTTCTGTTCAGTTGATAGAGGCAGTTGTGCGGATGATACATGCCAGTGTGGTTCCGGTGAAATATCTAGTTTTTTTTTTAAAAAACATTTATAAGTATATCATATAGAATTCTATTCATTAAGAATTATACATGGATTATTTACATGAATGCTTGAATAGCAAGTTTTGTTTGCATTCGAGCCGTTTATAAAATACACTTGCGAATGAATATAGAAATATTTTATTTGCATATAGACTAAATGCATTAGCCACTTCATTGTGAAATTATCATGTCAATTAATGAATCATGTAAACGATGCATAAAATCTCATAATTGATAACATTTTGTGATATTGTTACAGACTTTACTGGACCGGATTGTACCATTCTCTCTGATTCGGTTGCCGAAATTACGAGTGTTCACAATGTTGCGTGTGAATGGGGATTCTGCGCCCAATTCAGAGCTCGGGTTGATAACTTCTTTTCCAATGACAATGCTAGATGCAAACTTGAGGTAGCCTTGTAATCGTATGTTCTTAAGTATAACGTATTTTGAGCATTTTAATTTGCTATTTAGCCATTGATTTTAGATTTAGATTGTTTGCACTTTACAATTATTCAAATAAATTACACATTTATAACTTAATTAGAACGAATTAGTGAGTTATTTTAATCTAGTGGAGCATTTGACATGAACTTGGTCGTCAAATGGTCCGTATAATCCTCATATGTGTTTTTTTTTCTTGACAGATTTATGCATCTGACAATAGCATCGATCTGACAGACAGTAGAGCTGTAGCTTGGTATGATGCCAGATATCATACAGTCGGATGCCGCATCCCCGAAGATGTGATGACTCAATATGAACCAATACTAAGTACTCATCCCGGCGTTTTGAATATGAATTTAAGTATATCCAGGGAAGACCTCGAATTCGGGGCGCCATGGGAAGTGGTGCTGTATAATAGCGATTGTTCGGTTTGTGGCGCAAATGCAGAATGTACACCACGGGTAAGAAAGGACAAAATATAATTCTACCAGCATTCTTAAGTGCAACAATTTAACAAATCAATATTATAAAACAACAATAATTGTCAACGTCAAACTTAACCATACCCATAAAGTTTTTTAATATACACGTATGAATTCATATATTGTTATCAGGATGTTACTGATTGAGATTAATATAAATAGTCCAACTCCAAAAAGGGACGTTCATGCTTATTCGCAAAATGACGAGACGTCAAACGTTTTTTTATTCGTGTCATAATTAAGTGTCGTATGTTAACATTTGCGAACAATAGCTACTTCGTAGCATCAATATGTTCTACTTCGCCGCAACCTCGATGTAACGGTCTCTGTAAAGGACTACATGAGCATTTCCCTAGGACGTCGCTGATTGAATTATTTATAACGGGGATTAATCTCGATTAGCTTATGTGACTACAAGTATTTAAAACTTTATATGAAAACATATTATAGACTCTACGTGCTACATTATTCATGTAATACAATGCATCTTAATGATAAAAATACATCCTGTTTTAGGATGACATTTGCGTCATTGAGTCAGAATGCATTCAGGAGAGAACACCAGATCCATCAGATGCATCAGGATGCATGATATGTGTACCTAGTGTGGCCACTGATACATGGAGCTACGATCCAGGTTGAATTTTGATATTTTTAATCCACAATCATTGGTAAATTGGTATATTATATTGCATTCATATTGATAAATAAAAGACACTCCACAAACATACACGCGGTTTTGCTTACAGCTTTTAAGTACTTACATCCGTCAATATGATTAGTTTGTCCTAATTTTTCGCTTATTTTGACAGATAATAATCCACCAGACTTGGATACAACCCGTTTGCTCAAAATATCGGGCGAAGCTTTGACCTTTCCATTAGATATCAGTGATCCCGAGAGCGATACATTTACTGTCGGTGTCATTGCCTCGGATCCAAGTGTAGTTGTTACAACTGACGGTCAAATTACATGGGACGGGGATTTTTCAACAAGTGTAACGCTTCTCTTAACGGATAATTGCAATTCATCAATTGATGTGAATTTAAATCTATGGATTGTATCATGCCCATGCCAAGGAGAACATAACAATTGCGAACTCCCTGGAAATGGACTAGGTGGTTATCAGTGTTATTGTGATAATGGATTTACAGGAGATAACTGCTTAACAAATATCGACGACTGTGAAAATGTTGATTGCAATAATGGCGATTGCGTCGATTCAATCAATGACTATTCATGTAGCTGTGATCAAGGATACACTGGGTTGAATTGCAATCAAGAAATCGACTTTTGTGAAGGCGTTGATTGTGGCAACGGAAATTGCTTGAACTCCATAACCGGATATGAATGTGCCTGTACATCCGGTTACACTGGCGCCCTCTGTGAAACGGACATCAACGAATGTGGACTGGAACCATGTGGTGATAACGGACAATGCACGCAACTTGACCCGCCTCCTGGATTTTCATGTAATTGCAATCAAGGCTTCAGCGGCGATTTATGCAGCGTTAACATAGACGAATGTGAATCTGACCCATGTCATTACGGTCATTGTGAAGATGTTATCGCTGGATATACTTGTGATTGTGAAAATGGGTATACGGGGTCACTATGTGAAAGTGAAATAGACGAGTGCTTATCGGATCCGTGTCTTCAAGGAACTTGTACAGATGAACTGGATGGTTATATCTGTACTTGCGATCCCGGCTGGACTGCCCCGCAATGCAATGTGGTTATAAACGTATGTTTTGAATATGATTGTGGCTCAAATGGCGTTTGTACCAGCAGTGACGATCTCGTAACGCCTATCTGTGTTTGTAGTCCAGGATACACCGGACAACTTTGCGAAAGTGATATCGATTACTGTGAAGATGAACCATGTGTTAATGGTGAATGTATTGACGGATTAACGACATACACATGTAATTGCAATCAAGGGTGGACAGGGATAGACTGTGATAGTGATATTATCGACTGCACTGCAGAAAGTTGCATGTTTGGAACCTGCTCAGAAGAACCGGGAGAATCAACCATATTTTGCACTTGTTTTTCAGGATATACCGGTTTGGCCTGCGAATCAATAATCGATAATTGCAATTCGGAACCATGCGTCGAGGGCACGTGTCAAAACGCACTACTTTCATATACATGTGTCTGTGACGCTGGTTTTACCGATGTGAATTGCAATTCGGAAATAGACGAATGTGAATCCGGACCTTGTGTATATGGTGAATGTATGGAAGAAATAAACGGATATACATGTGAATGCGATGGCGGATACGAAGGAACAAACTGTCAAGTGGATATAAATGAATGTGATTCAAATCCATGTTTAAATGGGCTCTGCACCGATCACGAGAATATGTACCTCTGTATTTGTGACCCTGGTTGGACTGGTACCCAGTGTGAAAGCGATTTAGACGATTGTTTAGATATAGAATGTGAACACGGTATTTGCGAAGATTTACTGAACGATTTTAGGTGTGTTTGTGATCCAGGTTGGACAGGGGAGCTTTGTAATGCGGATATTCCAGATTGCACGGCTGATTCATGTAACAACGGGCAATGCATAGATGGAACTGAATCATTTACATGTTTTTGTTCACCCGGTTATACCGGCGATTACTGCCAAACCAATATAGACGAATGTGACGGTATTGAATGTCAACATGGTGGTTTATGTATTGACGGCATATTGAGTTATACATGTGAATGTATAGATGATTATATCGGTACACATTGTGAAGAACAAGTCATAGATTGCCATCCAAACCCATGTGGTGCACATGGCACGTGCATCGAGGGTATCCATAGCTACATGTGCTCATGCGAGCCCGGATTTAGCGGCGATCGATGCGAAACCGATATCAATTATTGCACCGCTGTCTCATGTAGCGAACACGGTACATGTATCGAGGAAACAACGACGTTTCGCTGCGATTGCGATATCGGATTTACGGACGCGGATTGTTCTACGGATATCGATGAATGCCTGTCGGATCCGTGTCAACATAGTGGCATATGCCAAAATGAAATCGCGCATTATGTATGCGAATGCCAAAATGGTTATACCGGATATAATTGCGAATCGGACATTAATGAATGCGGGAGTGATCCGTGTGAATTCGGGACGTGCGAGGATGAAGAAGATGGTTATAGTTGTATATGTATAGTTGGATATACAGGGGAGTCATGTCAAATTGACATAGATGATTGTTCGACGGTAACGTGTGGCGGAAATGGTGATTGCAATGATGAAGTCAATGGATACAGTTGTACATGTTACGATGGATGGACTGGTCCTGATTGTGAGGTAAGTGTAGTTAATGTTATACTACTGTAAAGCAATGCTAGATTTCAAACTATTAAAAATGTTTTATGAAATTGACTATTCTTTCCATTTAGGGTCAATCTAAGCTTGTAAGTAAATGTTACTCATTGAAATGCTTGGGATATTGTACGCTCGTGTCTGTCGAATTCTATACCTTCTAACTAAAAGACATTTTAAACATTGCACGAAAACTTTGATACTAAATTGAAAATTTAGATTATCTTATGTATTATTGTTTGTTTAAAAATAAACTATATTTCAATACACAATGTATGGATTCAATTGTTCCTCAATATCATTTACTATTACAGGCCGACATAGATGAATGTGCTAGCTCTCCATGCGCCCCTAACGGTGACTGCGACGACCAAATCAATGAGTACACCTGCACTTGTCACGTTGGTTGGACCGGAAGTCACTGCGAAACAAACATGGATGACTGCGTTCCGGATCAATGTATCCATGGCGACTGCATAGATGGAATCGCTGGTTTTACATGTGAATGTTCGGCTGGCTTTACAGGAGATTTATGCGAAACGGATATTAATGATTGTGATAATGACTCATGTCAAAATGATGGTCAATGTATCGATGGTATTGATAGTTTTAGCTGTGAATGTGCTGCAGGATTTACCAGTGATCAATGTGAAGTGAATATATTCGAATGCGCGTCGAATCCATGCGTACATGGATCATGCAATGATGTAATCGCCTCGTTTACATGTTCATGTTTGGATGGATATTCCGGGTTGCTATGCGAAACTGAAATAGATGAATGTCTGTCAGATCCTTGTCAACACGGACAATGTAGTGATCACGTGAATAGCTATTCGTGTACCTGTGATCCAGGGTTTTCTGGAGATAATTGTGAAACTTATATAAATGAATGTTTGTCATCACCATGTCACGTGACAGCCACGTGTGATGACGTCATTAATGGTTACGTATGTCTTTGCGCCCCTGGATACACGTCAACGCATTGCAATATCGATATCACTGAATGCGCTTCGAATCCATGTAACTTTGGTACATGTATGGAATATATAAATCATTATACGTGTTCGTGTTGGGATGGCTATACTGGAAGTTCGTGCGAATCACCAATAGACGAATGCGCAAGCTCGCCGTGTGATCACGGGACATGCGTGGACTATGTGAACGAATACGCATGCGCGTGTGAAACCGGTTACCAAGGTACCCACTGCGAAATAAACATTGACGATTGTGCCACGTCGCCATGTGTTAATGGGCAGTGTCTGGATGGGATCGCTGATTTTAGTTGCTCGTGTGAAGCAGGTTGGACCGGTCGGATATGTTCAGTGGATATCAACGAATGTGGGTCGCTGCCATGTGGTATACATGGACATTGTACCGATGCGGTCAATGCATATCTATGTAGTTGTTTAAGCGGGTATACAGGGGTACACTGTGAAACGAATATAAACGATTGTGAAAATCACTCATGCATCAATGGTTCATGCGTTGATGGTATTGGTGACTATACATGTGTATGCGATCAGGATTTTACCGGAATTTACTGCGATAGTCGGATCATAAATTGCTATCCCGATCCATGCAATCATGGAACATGTATTGATGGTATAGGCGAGTTTTCCTGTTTATGTGACGCTGGACATACAGGGGCGCTTTGTGATGAGGAAATCAATGAATGTGCAAGTGATCCATGTGGTGATCATGGCGTATGTGAGGACTTTGTGGATGGCTTTGTGTGCTCATGCGATGCCGGTTATACCTCAACGAATTGCAATCAAGACATCGAGGAATGTGCATCGAATCCTTGTGTACACGGAGGATGCTTAGAGCGGGTCAATTATTACGAATGCGAATGTTTACATGGGTATACAGGGGCTCATTGTGAAATTGATATCAATGATTGCACGACGGGTGTGTGCAATTATGGAACATGTACCGACGGTGTGGCATCGTATACATGTTCCTGTTTTAATGGATATACCGGTGAAAATTGCGAAACGGAAATAAACGAATGCTTATCCGATCCTTGCCAACACGAAGGAACATGCGAAGATCAAATAAATGGATACAACTGCGAATGCCAAGCGGAATATTATGGATCAAACTGTGAATTGAATCGGGATCACTGCGCGAATGATCCATGTATCCATGGATCTTGTACGGATGCAGTAGACGGGTTCACATGTGCGTGCGACGTTGGCTATACGTCATTTATTTGTGACGTCGATATCAATGATTGCGCGGAGCATAGCTGTATTCATGGCGTTTGTGAAGATGCGATCGCGGGATATACGTGTTTATGTGATAATGGTTTTACCGGTGAATTTTGTGAATCAAACATAGACGACTGTCTCAATAACCAATGTATAAATGACTCCATATGTATAGATGGAATAGAAGAATATACATGTCAATGTCCCAGTGGAATAACCGGTCAGTATTGTGAACACATCATTTACAACTGCGATCCGAATCCTTGTATCCAAGGTGATTGTATCAACGAAATCCAGGGTTTTCAATGTCTGTGTCATAGTGGATTTACCGGTGAAAGATGTCAATTTGACTTAGATGAATGTGGATCAAATCCTTGTATTAATGGCACGTGTATCAACGGCATTGACTCATATGTCTGTGTCTGCGAGCGCGGTTTTACAGATACGAACTGTGATAGCGATATAAACGAATGTGAATCGGATCCCTGTTTACATGGAACCTGTGAACATGGAGTGGACTCCTATACATGTCTTTGTAATACCGGTTATACCGGTAATCTGTGCGATAGCGAAATCAACTTTTGCACGAGTAACCCGTGCTCATATGGACATTGTATACCATATTTAAACGGCTTTAACTGCTCGTGTTTCAATGGTTATGACGGTTTGTTTTGTAATAATAATATAGATAACTGTGATCCAAATCCATGTATATATGGTCAATGTTGGGACGGCATAGACTCATTTACATGCGATTGCAACGCCGGATGGAGCGGTATAAACTGTACTGAAAACATAGATGAATGTATGAATAATCAATGTATGTACGGTGAATGTATAGATCGAATCGCCGGGTATACCTGCAATTGTAGCCTCGGTTACGTAGGGATCCTTTGTGAACATGATGAAAATAACTGCAGCCCGAATCCGTGTCGAAACGGAAACTGTCACGATCAGTTAGCCGGTTATTTCTGCGAATGTAGCGCCGGATGGACTAGCGAAAATTGTGACGTAGATATATTAGAATGCGAGAGTAATCCATGTGTTAATGGAGAATGCATTGATGGCGTCAATAGATACGAATGCGCATGCGTAAGTGGGTATATCGGAACTCTATGCGAGCACGATATCATGGACTGTATTTCCAACCCATGCGGGCAACATGGAACATGCACTGACGGTATTAATACATATGAATGCTTATGTGATAGTGGTTATACCGGGGATCTATGTGAGACGGATATCAACGAATGTGAATCAAACCCATGTGCGCCAAATGGCAATTGCATTGACCACGTTGCCGGTTACACGTGTGAGTGTTTCGAAGGCTGGGTCGGAGCGACATGCTCGGATAACTTCGATGAGTGTCAGTCTCAACCCTGTATACATGGGACCTGTGAGGATCTCACGGCGTCTTATAGCTGTTACTGCGAATATGGTTTCACTGGAATTCACTGCGAAACCAATATAGATGAATGCCAGAGTGAACCATGTTTATATGATGGCCAATGTTTGGATCTAATCAACGGATTTGAATGTACATGTGCGGCCGGATTCAGTGGCGTCCGTTGCTATAGTAACATTGATGAATGCGACAGTAATCCATGTATTCACGGTAACTGTACAGATGATATCAATCTATTCCATTGTGATTGTGAAATCGGTTTTACCGGAGATACCTGTGAAATAAATATAGACGAATGTGCCAGTAATCCTTGTCTACACGGCGATTGCATAGATGCGATAAATGCATACGAATGTAGCTGTTTTAGCGGTTATACTGATACCCATTGTGAAACGGATATAGATGAATGTTTAAGCTTTCCATGCATAAACGGGACATGCATCGACGGTATCAACCAGTATAGCTGTTCATGTAGCCAAGGGTATACCGGTTCTAATTGCGAATGGGACATAGTCGAATGTAGTAGTTCGCCTTGTGCGAATGGGTATTGCTGGGAGGAAGTGAACGGGTATACGTGTACGTGTATGAGTGGGTATACCGGTACCCACTGTGAAACGCAAATCCAGGAATGTGAGAGTAATCCATGCGTGCATGGAGAATGCATTGATGAAATTCCCGGATATAGCTGTTTATGTGAGAGCGGTTATACAGCCACCAATTGTGATGTCGATATACTGGAATGCGCGAGTTATCCCTGTGGTTTAAACGGCGTTTGCAACGAAGATATCAACGGCTATAGCTGCGAATGTTTAGCCGGTTTTAGCGGAATAAATTGTGAGGAAAATATAGATGAATGTTCTAGTTCACCATGTGGTATCAACGGGCAATGTATAGATGGCGTCGATGAATATTCATGCCTATGTAATCTAGGGTTCACCGGTTCAAACTGCGAAAATGATATACTTGAATGCGATAGTTCGCCATGTATATCAGGAGATTGTATAGAAGGAATCAATAGCTATGCATGTTATTGCAATTTGGGCTTTACAGGAGTACATTGCGAAACAAACATAGATGAGTGCATAGACAATGAATGTGTTCATGGAACGTGTATCGATGAAGTCAACGGATATCGCTGTGAATGTGATCTCGGTTACGATGGCCGATACTGCAACCGTGTGTTCATCTATTGCGCCTCGAATCCTTGTTCACACGGAACCTGTCACTCACTCATCGGTAGCTATACGTGTACATGTGATGTCGGCTGGACAAGCCATAACTGTGATATCAATATAGACGACTGTGATGGTGGCGCACAATGCGTTTATGGTCAATGCATCGACGGTATAAACTCCTATACGTGTATATGCGATCCTGGGGTCACAGGGACCTCGTGTGAGACTATTCTCGTTGACCCATGCATGAGCGCACCGTGTCTGA
>LQRL01023170.1:0-13927 GCA_001703475.1 Hydroides elegans
TACATTATGGTGTGTAAAATATGCACTTATCAAATACACTTAATACATACTGGGGGTTGATCAATATCACTTAATAACATGCATACACTATGACAGATAGTTTGGGCTGATATAAAAATCTTTGTGTTAATAGCCTGTATTTCCCAAATATAACCAATCACATGGCTTGTTACTGTTTTGTTTACGTCATTCTTACATCGTTTCCGTGGATTTCCAATATCTGCACAATCTCTCTAATGTTTCAATCTGACAAAATGAACCGATCGCTGAACTTTAAACTAACCTCTTTGTAAGATTTAACTGGTTAATGAATAAACATAAAATAAATATAAAGTTATGTAAAATAAACTTGTTATAAATTATTTTTACAGTATTTTTTTCAGAACCTCAAAATAATGATTTTTTTACAACCTTGTCCGCTGAAAAATACTTTTGACATTTTATTTCCTACACAGTCTCAAAAGGTATATATATTGATGTTTTCAAATAAATGCATTTTCTTTAAAAAAATCTATATGTAATGCTTTTTGAATGGCATTCCGGCCAGGGTATGAAAAGGGCCATTCACACATTGTCAATAGGGTCTACCCATCTAAGTAAAATGCCCATACCGATGTGTGGCATGTTTATACGAAAAAAAGTTCATGTTGTGTTATTAAATATAAACAATTAATTGATGATTTCAGTTTGCCTGATATAAAAAAGCGGACAACAAATGTAATAGACAGAAATAATCAAGTTTTCTTGCACATTATATTAAGATAGATAGTTCGAATAAAAAGCATTTTAAAAATCTCCATATATTTATCTAACTCTTTTTCTTGTTGCCTTTATACCATTCCTACCAAATCTTTATTTAATTCGGTGCATAGTTTGTGTTTTCCTATGTTTCCAGTATAATGCGATATTTTTTTTATATCCTCAAAAGTTATGGTATATATTTCTCTTTATACAGAATTCACATTTGCGTTGACACTCATTTGCTCCCTTAATCGCTCTTATAGATATTCGTTCATCCACTATACTTTCCCTTCTAAATATCTTAGCTTGATATAGTAAAATATGATTGGCAAATATCTATACATCCTAATTTGATGATATAGTAAATGAATTGATGTTTGATAAACTAAACTAATTTCTAATGAGAAAAATCATAAAAAAATATCAGATCTTTACATATTAGCTTATCTATGGTCGCCATAGGTCGACCATTTTTGAAATCATTTGGCATAAAATATGGTCAATAATTAACAAACTGTTTAACTGTTTGTTTTAATGTTCATTAGAACAAAATAGCCAAACTGAATCGATGAAATACAAATGATTTTGAATATATAAAATCTTAAACCAAAACAATGCATCACGTGACTCAATCCAGCCGAGGTTGGCTTCGGTAAAATTATACATAGCCTGGATCTTATCGTATATTTTTTTTTTTAAATTTTACTCTAGTTAAGCTAGTAATAACATTTGCGGTTAAGTTTGTATTTAACAACAATCTTGAATGTAGATTATTAAATCATATTTGAAAAGTTGCTTGGTAATTTACAGATATACATTCAAGTAGTCTTATTAATAAACCCATTTACTATTATGGTATTTTAAAAGTATCACAATAGAAATATACTGCATCAATTCTTTTATATGCTAATGTGTACTGCTAAAAAGTTAACTATTAATACTAATTGCGGAAATATCGTCAAGACGGTTTTAAAGTACTGATATCTAAAGTTTTTAAAGAAGTTATATATTAATCAATAAATCATAATTATCCTACCTTTTTAACATCGACACCCATATCCACCAATAGTGCATCGATACTTTTGAATCCAGTGAAGCACCGGTCTTCTTCCGAAATAATCCATGGTGGCTTCTTCGGTAGATTTAGCACACATATTGCCAACAGTTCCGTAGTTGTTATGGTTCCCTTTTCAAGTTCGAGGACAATTGCTTGACGCACCGCTTCCGTGGAGTAATCAACCGGATATACACCGTCAATGATTGACTGTTGAACCACGGGAGAAAACGGTGTTGGTACTTCACTCACATCAACAAGTATATCTTCTGATTCTTGTCTGGTAAATTCAGGTTCAGTCGGAACTACGGTCTCAGCTTCTTTCTTCAGGTCGTCCTTTGCATCACGTGTAAACAGTTCAAATGTGGACGATTCGTCGCGTTGCTTTTTCTTACGTCTTCGTTGAGAGTCTGTAGAGGATAAAGTTGTCAGAATGGAATCCAAATCATCAAGATTGCCAACTGATTGGGTTTTATCCATATGACCCTTTTTCTTTGCCAAACGTTTAAGAGAAAGTTTGCCATCCGGGTCTAGAGCATCGAGATTATCAAGAGATTGTGAATTAGGTATAATTTCCTTGGCTGGAGTCGGAGAAATTGGAAATCCAAAAACAGGTTTAGGAGCGAGGGGTACGTCAGGTGTCTCTGGTACAGGGGTGTCCAAAATGCTTGCACAAGAACCGAAATCCTCTACAGCATTTGACGCTGGAATATCTAAATGGAGAAGTGATGTTTCATCCATGCTCTCATTCCGCTTGTACTTAGTAGCCTCTTGTACTATATCTGGATCAAAATAATCGTCAATATTTTTATAATCACTGATATAATTCTGTTCTTTTGTGCGTGTTTTGTTGGCTTTTGGTAAATATTCTCTTAGCCACTCAGGCATACATTCTTTTCTCTTTTCACCAAGTTGTTTTTCTTCACACTCAATGACAATTTCAGGAATATTTCTATCCTCTTCATCAGCAGAGCTAAGTGACTGCTCCTGTTCGCTCTGTCTCTGATGGTTTGCTTTGTTCTTCTGCATTTGTTCGTACTCGTCATCTGACCATAAATCCGGGTCATCCTCAGTCTCATCAAAGTCTAAGAAAGAGTCTATGTCTTTGATACTCCGACTAATGTACGGCCCACGTCGTTTACTATCATCAATTAAATCAGGGAGTGAGGTTACACTTGTAGATTTGTCGTGTTTGTTAAGAGAATCTATAGATATTGCTCGGTTGTGTTTTCTTGGCAGGGATGAGCCTGTGGTTAATGATGCCATTGATTGAGTTCGATTGAATTTCGGTTCTTCTTCAGATACTGGCGAGTATTCATCGTCATAGCTTGCTAAACTGTCTGCGGATTTTATGGGATGCATATAGTTTTGTTGATGCCTTTGTGGTTTGATTTCATCGATTTGTATTTTTGGGGGTTTTCTGTTGCCTAGATTATCGTAAGGTGAAGGACTACGATCCTCATCATCGTCATCGTCATCATGTTCAATGTTATCATAAGGTGATGACGATCTATCCTTATGGCTGAACGATATTCGTTTTCTGTTTTTACTTGGGCTTATCTCCGCCTGTTCGTTTGGTGGTGGGAATTTTCTCACACCCGCCACCATATTATTTCGCGGTCTTGGATAATCATCTTCTGAGTCTTCATCAGACAGGAAACGCTCTCCAGATTGTTGACGCGACGGAGGGCCTGAATCACAGGAACTTCTGCCTCCTCTTGAACCACTGTTTGTTCTCGATCTTTGTCGATGAAATGATGATCTTGATTTTGGTGATAGAGGTGTTTCCTTTGGAACTGGTGTTTCAGGTGGTGTTTGCCGCAGCTGCTTTTTCCAGCATTTCACTTTGTCTATTGTTTCTTTCAGGCTTAGGTTTTCTGGAGTCAGTGCCATAACTTCCTCGTCAACGGCCTTTTCTTCCCACTGTCGTTTACGGTTAAGGAAAGAACTTTGTTGAGGAAGATCTTCTTCGTCTTCTTCATCCTCCCACTGACTGCCTTGATGAGTCTCGAGATCTGTTGCATTGTAGATCTCGTGTTCGTCTAGTTCACGCTGAGGTCTCGAAATGTGTTTGAAAGCGCTCTGTTTTGGAAGCGCCTCTGAGGTTCTTGTTGGTGAAAGGATACCTTGCTGCCTTTGTTTGCGACGATTACTGGGCTCATTTGCAGATTCGCTGGAATGTCGCACTCTCCCCTCTTCTTTCGCCGGGGACTGTCTCACCTTCTCTGGTTTTGTAGCATAGCTGGAATATCCCGAGCTTGGTCTACTCTGTGATGCACCATACCCTGAGCCCTTGGATCCGTATATGTTTTCTTGTAACTTCTCACGGAACTTATTTCTTATAGATGCATATCTGACTCTACCAGATAGCTTATCCATTTCTTCCGTGTCGACTTGGAGGCAAAAGTCAGTGGTCATTGGTTTTTCACGTCGTCTTTTGTAGTTTTTGCGCGGATATTCTTTTGTCTTTGCTCTGGAGATCAATCGTCGTCTTCTTTGTTTATTGATTTTGGAAATTTCATCTAGCATTCCTTCCCTGTCGATCTCCATAGGACTTGTAGCCCTGCTAGTTTTATAAATGACATTTGGATTTCTCTTTCGAATGTCTGTCGGTTCATCGCAACTATCACTCGAAATTTCTTCATCAGGAACCCATCTCTTTCTTCTTGGTTCATCTTTCTTTTGAGGTTTTTCTTCTTTTTGTGATGACTTGGAGACACTTTCTCGTGATGATTGCCTTTTAATGGGAGGTATACTAAGGTCACTGCTTTGTCTTTCATAACTGGGTCTTGATGTGGATACATCGACTTGACTGGTGCTTCGACCCAATCGACTTCCGAACGGTGTTAAATTTGGTTCATTTGTTCTTGAAACAGCGGAACGCCTTGTTTCGAAAGGGGTTAGGACATAGTCTGATGCCTTGGATTTGTATTCAGGCGTATATGAACTTCCATAATTATATCCATATGTGTTTCCTCCATGTCCTGAGCCATAGTTCCTGCCGGAATCATAACTTCTCCCGGAGTCACGACTGCTGCTGAAGTCTCGTCCTCCATATGTTGTTTTACGGGGAGCCCCATAACTCGTATCATGGTGGTCTGCTCTTGCTAGTCGACTGCTGTACCGCGAAGGAGATGGTTCACGGGAAACGTCGCGACGATAGTGACTGTCATGGCCGCCGTACCCACCATAGCCACGTGACGCAGATGGAGATCGTCCGTATGAGCCATATGAGCGGGCGCTTGCGGCATCGGCGTCCGACCCATATCCGGCGCGGGACCCATAATCATCTGAATGAGCGTGATAGCGATCGACCGACGGATATCGCTCTCTGCCTTTTGAACTCGCCGCTCTCGGATCAAACTTATTGGTCATCGATGACACGGCGCCGGTGTTGAGATTGGCATAACTCAGAGAACGATCCATGGATGGGCGTCGGCCTGAAGATGAGCGATAGCCCCCTCCTCCCCCGGCTCCTGTGTCGTAGCTGCTGTATTTGTTTGCGGATGGTTCGAAGGTGGATCTCAGCGAATTTATGCTTCCGCTTCCATATCCTCGTGAGCTGCCAAAACTGCGCACGGATGATGTGTCGGACCCAACCTGAAACAAATAAAAAGGAACAGGTTTTATGTTTAATATATACATATAATGTAATGTGGACATATAAAGCACAGAACACCTATAAAGCATAAATCGTTTTTAGATAAAATGTTTGAAAATTGAACTATATAGATATATTGAAATTCATATTGAAAATTGAAATATTTAGATATTCTCCAGTATTTATGAATATTTTATGATCAAGAATATTAAAACAATGATTTATTAACTAAGACAACCGATTGTTTATTGAAATAAACAACATTAACTTTATAATTAAAGCAGCATTGTATATGTACATGTATATGTGAAGATATTGTTTAGAATTAGATACAATTATAACCGAAAAATAAAATAAATTGATTTTTTCCTTTAATCTTTAATCATCTCGGCAGACTTGGGCAAGAGATAAATTGAGCATGAAAGCAAGATTATATATACACACGATATACTATATTACAAAATACGTAAATATCATGTGTGGAACATTGTTTCGAGCAGATAAAATAACACGAATAATATCACAAAACTAAGATAGCGATCCCGATGCCCGGATCAACATTAGGGTGCACGCGTCGGGCCAACCC
Organism: Hydroides elegans; assembly: GCA_001703475.1. Classification (NCBI taxonomy): domain Eukaryota; kingdom Metazoa; phylum Annelida; class Polychaeta; order Sabellida; family Serpulidae; genus Hydroides; species Hydroides elegans. Next base: position 5,983 of record LQRL01023170.1, read on the forward strand.
CCGCCACCCCATCCCCCTATGGTTAAAAAACTTACATATCTTATTAAAACTATTAGACCATATGCAATGGCATATATATTGCATTGAGTTATAGGTTACACACACTTTTGAATTACTTTTCAATCATCTATTTCTAAAATGTTGATAAATATAAATAGGAATTGTGTTGAAAATACAAAAAAAAAATATAACCAAGGCATGAAACCGGTGTGAATTCTCAAGTCTACTCAAATTATGTTTTTCATCAGGAACATTTCGCAGGTAATCTTCATATTTTCCTTAATTCCTTACTTCTTTTAATGCCTAAAACTGTGAATACTTGTATATCACATTTAGGGGATGCTTTACAACGGGGATGTTCTTACCCTGGGTCTGAATCCGCCGCCATAATATGACATCGTGAACTGTTGTTTACAACTTATGTTTGCATGTAAAATTATCCATGATTATAGCGTGCTAATAACAATATCCAACGAAAATTAGACGAAGTCGTTATCTTTCAATTTCATATTTTCTTTGCGTACGTGTACCGTTTTTCATGAACACAACAAAAAAAAGCAACATGGAGAACATCAACAAGAAGCGGCTGGAAGCGAACAAGGGTAACGGCACACGTAAGGATTTCTAAACAGACAGTGTGTATTGGGAGCAATAATCTCTTGCAAATCCCTGTAGTCAATAATCGCGGCCTATACGCCACCACCTCCAAGGAGCGCTATCTCTGGCTGCAATCTCCGCCGCATCTAGAGTTACGTTTCATGCATCAGCTGAGTAATCCCTAGTCATATGTTTTTTTTCTTATATCCTTTGATTACTTTTATTTACGTCAATTTATTTTCATATAAACGTATGATGCTTCACTCAGGATCATTGGTATCCACTTTCATTGCGATTGTGTTCCAAATTCATTTATTTTCCCCCAGACTATCGGATCTAGGCAGTTATCAGATCAAGGCAATTATCTATCAAATTATCAGCGTAATGATATACTATTATATATAATAAAAACTATATATTTTAGTTTGCAAGTATGCAACTTAAATTTCAAATTACCTCGATTATCCTATGAATTGTGAGTGTGAAACGATTAAGTTACATTATCTACATATATTTAAATGTACTTTTTTCATACCCAATGGGTTAATAAACCTTTTCCCGTCTTTTCAATTTCTTTAATAACCAAACAGGTTTCAATAAAAATCCATAGCAACAGAAACTGTACTTTTCTTAGCAGGTTGACCTTAACGAGTCCAAACAGTTAATTGCTTACCATGTAAACAGATGCTACGACTGTAACAATCCCGAGCAAATGCTTCGAACACATGGTCAATACGTTCAGTTTTCCTGCATGCTCTGCATGTACTTTGTTAAGAAAATAATCTAAAAATATGACGTTTGTGAAGTTCTAGGAAACTTAGTAGTAGTAGAAACTACATATATTTCTTTTCTCTCAAAAAATGGAAGCAAAAATAATCATACAGTTTTCAACCTGTGATTACAGGCGCGGATTTAGAGGGGAGCGCACCCGGCGAACGCCCCCTGTTCGCCCTTATATGTAAGCCAAAATATATATAAATATATTTGCGACACCCAACCCCCCCCCCCTCCCCCGTTCAGTGTGATATTTTATACAGTTGCGCCCCCAGGTTCAATACTTTCTGGATCAGCGCCTGGATTATGGTTCGGGCGGAGCGGTTTTAGTTGTTTGTCTTTGTTTATGAAATCACAAGGAACGACACGATTTTCTTTCCTTGCGATAACATAAGCAACGACAAAGGGCTTGTTCACATGGGAAGCGACACACAACAATATACTAATGTGTTATTTATAAAACTAGCGATGCTCTGTCGCTAGTTTTTTTTAAAGAACATATAACTTTATTGTCGCGTGTCGCTTCCCGTGTGCACAGGCTCAAACAGTGAAAATCGTACCGTCAGATTCAAATCGCACGTTTTATGTAACAACTTAATAAAATTGAATTAAAAATTAATTTTGATATCATGAATCATTTCAATAAAAAAGAATACAAATTTAATCATTTTTCAATCAATGATATTTCTATGTAATATTTTATTGGGTAAACCATCATTGTAATATAATAACAAAACTATGAGTTTAAAAGCACAGATTCTATGAAAAATCATTTAAAAGCGAAACCGGAGGATTGAGTCCAATGAACCCGGATAGAAGTGAAGGTGTCGTCCTTGATATTAGGATTTCAATAAAGAAGCATTGTGACCTTATTAGCTATTTGATACTATTAAAAACTATCCGTCACCTAATGGGATATTTAATAAATGTGTTAATAGAATAATAAAAGTTTAATGTAACTTGATAAACAATCACAATAAAAAAATAATGTAATAATGGAAACCCACTTAATAATAAGTTTTCATGCTGTGTAAAAAAAAATGCAACTTTACAGAACCGTCAAAAATGTAGTTGGATATGGACTTATTATTACAACTATAACTTATTACTTAATAAAATTAGAAAAAAAAATAAACAAATTATTGAAAATTCTAAAACTTAAACAGAACAATAAAAGCAGGAATATACTCATCTATTATATTTATATTCAAGCAAGCTTGTTTAATCTTACAACTAAACAATATTTATTTTGGCATATTTACTAGCCATACCGTATTTTTGAAAACGCTCAATACATTTTTAGGATTTGCTAGTGAGTATCAAAAAGCAAATGAATAATAAAACATCATACACTAATATTTCTAACTACATTGCTTATTTTATATATATATTATTTATCGCTCGTGTTATATTATGCAAAACACGAAATATATTCCTACGCGCTCGCGTGTTTATTTATATATAGCATACGTAAAAACGCTACACTCGGTTCTTTTTCAGTACACTTGTGCGTGTTTGTTTACATACAACATTGTTTTATCAGTAACATAACGTTATAGCAACGTAAAAAAAAACATGGAAGAAAAAAAAGATATAAATGTAGTTTTTTTTAATTAAATATAAGAGGCAGTCATCCTTGTCCAGTTTAGTTAAGACAGAGACGACGTTCTTGTGATTTTTCAATGAACGCTGGACGCAGGGAAGGTATTTTTTCATTAAAATATATGTTAACTCGTCTGACGTTGTTTTTTCGAGTGGGTATAGACATACATATTCTGGGCAAAGCAGTTGGTTTTGTGCCTTCTTGCCATATCCTCCTGCTTTTGCCTTTGCTTAGAAGTTTTCTTAAGGCTCATATAAGTTGCACCACATGTGAGATGGAGGCGCATGTGCTATTTATGGATCTCACTCCATTGCTTCCAAACAGATACGCTTGAAAGATCGATGCGTTATTTCCAAAGTGTTAGACCGATGAATTCCTCTTGATTTTGATCTATGAATGAGGTTTTTAATAAGGTTTTATAAAGGATTTTTCAAGTTACATTTATGTTTTAATATCTTTTTAAAATGAAGAGATGGCAGTTACAATGTATGTATGGCGATCTGTAGTAATTAATGACAATGGTATCATCACTTTATAAGCCTTCCGCAAGTTGGCGAAACAGATCGCCCCAAATTATCTTTAAAAAAAATAATCATGTCTATTTAGGAAAAAAAATGTTAAAAGTAACAGAACAAGTGAACATAACGTCCATTTTTACGGTTTTGAGTTAACACCAATTTTGAGTACATGTATTGTTTTATGATGACTATAATATATTACAGTTACAATGTCCTATCACTTTTAGTTTTTGAGAAATTTTTGATATTCTTTATTTTTTGCAAAGTGACGAATAAGTTATATGACGTCATTGCAGTTATAAAAATAGATTTATGACTGTTCAATGTATGGATTGATTTAGGTAACATAATAAAGTATATGATAAGTATATGCAATAATTGATTAAGGTAACATAATAAGGTAAACGATAAGGTATACGATAATTTTGATTGAAAATGGTAAAGTCTTCTTTTGCCAATATCTCAAAATGGGAAAAATGCCTATTCGTTACTACGCAAAAAATGGACGATAAAAGCTATGTTACATATTCATTTAAGAAATACACCTATATTTTTCATATTTAGTTCATGCATGCTATCAGAATATATAAAGACATATCCACGTAAATAAAAGCGGGAGGGAAAACATACGGCCGCATTCACGAGTACTCACTGAACCGTATCCGTACGAGCGACCACCGATGCTGCTGCTTCCGCTACTCTGTAAACACAAAAATATGGAAATATGATAAGGTGATGAGGAAGTATCACTTCTAATGAACAAATACTGCAGTCATATCGGAACCATATTAAAGATTGCATGATATACTATTTTGTTGAATATAAAATTCGTTGTGGCGGGACGGTGACACTGCCGGGATAAAATCATATTGAGCAAAATGAACTATACAAAAAGCGATAATATACTTGTTCTCAATATCTAATTGCACGATTATTAAGTATGGGGGTCATAGGTGAATTCATAGGTACTATGTTACACCAGCAAGGCGTCGAAAAACATCCATATAACGTTTCCATTGGGTGCTTCGTGTAAACGCTCGATCGAAAACTCTGAAATGTGGCGCGCTTTTCTATGAATTCTTAGTTGTTCGTCAAATATATTATAAACTTGGTTAAGTTTCGAATTGTTTTATTATAAATGATTTTAATTGACTCTCATCACTGTTTAAAATAATATACTTTCAATTTTAATGCATGTGATCACGAACTTATTCATTCATTACCTGGAAAATGTGTCTGGGGCATGTATAAAAGCAATGAAATCTATGGCTTTATATTACTGTCTGTCGACTGCTGCTTTGTTCATTTTTTTACTCGGCACTTGTATGTTAACAGTTCTGGGTTGTAGTAGAAAATTACTCATTCCTTCAACTCCCCATATCAACAGTTACTATTACATACTAATCCCACTCAACAAGGAACGTCTGTAGATGGTCGCTTTCGACGTGGCGTCAAAAGGATGTTTTCGTTTCACTCTCATTTGGGCTTATATGAAAGTTTTTCCAGATTTGTTTTTCCGTATCGAAGTCGTATGAACGTTGGATTTACATACGACTTTGTCACGACGTTCATATGACGTTGTTCTTACGTTGGCGACCAAATAGGACTTTCAGCCTTGAAATGGGACCACATCTGGCTAATGTCTTTATACAATCTCGGCCTTGCGATGATTCAAGCAACATCTAAAACAGACACGTTATTTTGAAAGGGTTGTATGATATAGTATTTATTTGACCAATTTTTCGAGGTGAGCATGGAGCATGGTTGGCTCGATTCACATTACTATTATTATCATTTAAAGTGTTGATTGCTGTACTAAAACGTGATCATGATGATTCTCTCCGATCAATACAAACTTGCATGGAATATCTTGATTCGGCCAATGCACATCCTGACAGCAGAATCCTGCCACCACGCAGCCTTTCATGCTGACTATGGCATGCACGCGGCATCATTTTTCAGGCGATTTTCGACCTTATGGAATCCCTACAATATGGTTATCGCTAGTATATTCTGAACTTTTATCGTCAATAGGCCAATAGGTAATTATATTGAATAGGCTGCAAGAAAGTGAAATCTTGAAATTCGGATTCCTTTTTTTTTTTTGGAATGATACAAAATCTATATAAGGGGCCCAACCACATGCACCGTTATGCATATCAGCGCCTCGTGCTCACTCTTTGGTTGTATGCGTATATTGCTTCACTCAGGTCATCTTTTAGAATTCATCATTTAGTTCGTTCACATTTCATAAATAGTCTATTGGTAAATCATATTTTCCATCAAATGGAATATAAGTAGTCTATGCATTGTATATAAATGTGTTTTTAGTGTGGCATCGGAGGCATTTGGAGACATCTGGTGACCTCAACGGATACATTAATTACAGAAGAACACCCCGAGCTCTTCTCTATCAAAAGTGTTCCCTAGCAAATCCAAACTGGCTTGGACATTTCGATAAAATGCTTTCTGGTCTTAAGATTTGAGGAATACATTTTTGATGAATTATTTTTTTATGAACAATACACATACTAATTTGAAAATGGATATGAATTGTTTGCGATACTCTTACTTACAGATAGTTGTTAGATATAGTAGTTCTATTAAACATTTATATTTTCTAAAAAGATGAGTCTTTCCGCTCCAAGCTGATTACAAAAGGAGGAAGAGCTTGACTGGCTTGAAACAGGAGAGTACATTGTTTACAAAATATTAATACTCAAAAAGGATGTTTTGGTTGTTGTTCGTATTTGTAGAGTTGTTTTAATGTGAATTTACTACTTGTTTTTTTTTAATGTGCCGTGGGCTGGCCTTCATTACACAACATAGGCCATTTTAAACTGGTCAGTATTTAACGAGCCAGTATAATAATGGGTAAGGTCAAGCAAAGAGGAAAAATGGGTGGCGACCTAAGTTTAAATATGCCACAATTTTCCGAGATTGAAAGGGAGCCAGCTAAAGGCATGTTTATAGGTGGAACCCCACACAATGCTGTTGTAAGGCATTTTAACATCCATCGAACATTAGTTTAACGTCTCGTGACACGTTTAGAAGAAACCAGATTGATCGGCGATCGCCCATATTCTGGTGGGCTGCGAGTAACGACACCCTATCAGAATCGCGAAATTAGCCTCACACACATTCGAAATAGGTTTCGAAGTCTCGTACAGACAGCAAGAACAATTCATGGTCGGCATTATCCGAGGATAAGCGCCAAAACAGTTTAACGACTTTAGCGCGAAAACTAAGATTCGGCTACGAAGAGCCTTCGTTGATCCCGTACGTGATAACTAAAGACAGCGCTTGAAGCTCCAATGGGCCCAAAACCACACCGGAGCAGCATGGCCTAATAGAAACTGAAACCATGCCGTGTTTAACGACGACTCTCGCATTTTATTGTACCAAAATGACGCACGACAGCGGGTCTACCGAAAACCGGGAGAGCGATATCATAACCACTGCGTGCAGGAGATTGATGGTTCGCACACTCATTATCAAGTCACCAGACTTATCACGTCCATGCCAAGACGTATATGCTCACTCATCGACGTATTGGGTACCCATACCAGCTACAAGCAGCCATGAGTTAGTAAAGGTTTAGAAACAGGAAATCGGAAAATGCAGAAGTGTGTGAAATTATGTCTATTTATGACCAAAATATCAATATCAGGAACATGCAATTTTGTGAGAGCATCTTGTGTGAAAATTTGATTAAAATCCACCCACTACTCGAATTTATATGAATTTTTACTTTTAATGGTGCAGAACTTTTGTTCTTAAGTATATATTGTTTATATGTTGCTTGACGACCCACTTGAAACAACAAAGAAAAAAATCTACTCCTGATCCATAATTGATTGTTATAAAAACTCGATTTCTATGTGACACGTCTTTATGATGCTGTATGAATTCTTAGACGTAGCAACGAAAAAAAACATCATAAATACTTGTGGTGATAGATACTAGACATACCAACAAGAAGCATTTAAATTTAGTTGAAAATTACATATTTTCATTGTGATTTATCTTTAAAAAAGTAAGACAATAGCAAGGGACATCTTCAAGGAATAAACTCTTGGCTCCTTGCTATTTCCCACAAAGAAAACAGTGACAATCACAGGGTTTTACCTTGGCGGTCGCACGGTCGCGTATGCGACTAACTTTTGTATCGGGCGACTAACTTTTCAGAGTTAGTCGCCCGACGCGCGACTAACTTTTTGGGTCATTTAAAAATAATTCCCTGGTTAATATTAATTTAGGCAGAAATCAGTTCAACTTCGGCAAAATTTGAATCATCGCTCGCGCCTTCGGCGCTCGCATTTTGGCCTCATGTATCATAATTCACTCTAAAGCACCGTCCACACTGCACTCGCTCGCTCGCTTTTACAAAAGCGAGCGAGCGAGTAAATTGATAAGTTTGGTCATTTTGATAATGACCGTCCACACTGCGCTC